>JASPKZ010009984.1:0-64657 GCA_030220185.1 Diploptera punctata | reverse complement strand
ATAGATAGATAGATAGATAGATAGGATTAGATAGATAGTAGCTAGATAGATAGATAGATAGATAGATAGAATAGATAGATAGATAGATAGATAGATAGATAGATAGATAGATAGATAGATAGATAGCATAGATAGATAGATAGATAGATAGATAGAGATAGATAGATAGATAGATAGATAGATAGATAGAATAGATAGATAGATAGATAGATAGATAGATAGATAGATAGATAGATAGATAGATAGATAGATAGATAGATAGATAGATAGATAGATAGATAGATAGATAGATAGATAGATAGATAGATAGATAGATAGATAGATAGATAGATAGATTAGATAGATAGATAGATAGTAGATAGATAGATAGATAGATAGTAAGATAGATAGATAGATAGATAGATAGATAGATAGATAGATAGATAGATAGATAGATAGATAGATAGATAGATAGATAGATAGATAGATAGATAGATAGATAGATAGATAGATAGATAGATAGATAGATAGATAGATAGATAGATAGATAGATAGATAGATAGATAGATAGATAGATAGATAGATAGATAGATACAGGTCTCAAGCCAAAAAAAAAACGTTGTAAAAAACCAAAACAACACGCTTTATTAGAAACCGAACTAAAAGTTAAAAAATAATTTAAATTCTAACATTACTTGGATAAAATTAAAGTGGTCAACAAAAAATAATCTCCAACACATCTAGAATAAAACTAGAGTTATCTACAGAAAATTATTTTACCATCAAAAGCGTGGGGTGCTTTTTATGGTTTTTACGTTTTCTTCTTAGAGACTTTACTTTTACCAATAGTGCCAGTGAGTAAGTAAGTAAGTATTATCATAAATGACAATACGAAATTATACGCTTCACTATAAATTCACTTATTGAACTGCTCTCCATCTAAAATAAAATCTTCCAATGCAATCACTGATTCCATAAACGTTATAGTTCATTTGCATAAAAAGCTTCACCATTAGCCCTTAGCACAAAATTCAAAGGGGAAATACTTGTGGAATGTTTTCTGAATCTTCTTGCAGACTATAAATCTTGTATTGCCCCATTCTCTTTTCAGTAATAAACATTATTGCTTAATGGCAAACACAGGCTGTTAACCTTAAAATTGCCACACAACTGGAGTTAAGTGGTTACTGAACTGCGTCCTTCAATTTCCTGCATTTTCTTCTCACCCTCTTTTGTCGATTTGGCACGCCCATTCTTCTGGTGTTAAGTCCACGGGAGCGTTAAGACTGAAAATCAACTCGATCCGAACTGCGTACTGCAAACTAAGTTTCAACAAAACCTTCGGGGGAGGTGGAGGTTTTTAACAACTAGTAATTCTTGTGTTACGATTATGTCGAGGGTAAAGAAAGGGAATGAGAAGCAAAACCTAATGGCAAAGGGCGTTTATTGCCTGCTAAGATTATCACAATCCCTTTTCTCACCCTTCCGCCTACCAAGAGTATAACGCGTCTGAAGGGAACAGCATTCTCAGGAGTAATCCATTTCAATCACTCATTCTGCATTCTATTTTGTTCTACACGATTGACCACAGAATGAAATATTATGAACGAAGCTCATTTTGCAACCGTATTACAGTTTACACAATATTATATTAAATTGTTTGGCTTAAAACCACATAAATGTCGTATAAAATAGTTGAATTCACATCATCATCATCATCATCCGGTATCATGGCAGCTGCCGCCGTCTTCCGGAAACCAAACGCCATTCCTCCCTGTCCATCCATTGATTTTCCTCCATTCCTCTGATATTCATAGCTGCTTGAACACCTTCTATCCAAGTTAACTTCGGTCTTCCTCTCTTCCTCCTTTCCATTGGGATCCATTCCATAACAATTTTAGGCAATCTTTGCTCGGGCATTCTTTTGACATGGCCATACCACTGAATGGCAATAATAAACATATTGCTTCAAACTAGAGGATATATATGGCAAAAATGTGAGTCAACGGAGAATTGTTTACGTAATTTGAACGTATTTCTGTTTGTAAAAGGTATCACTGGAAGATTTTTTTATTTTTTACTTTTTTTCCTAGTTTAAATTATTTCTGAATAAAAAGTATATTATATTCCTTATTACAGTTATATCTTCAATAGTGAATATTTTAAGAATGTATGTTTATGTCGTCCCGCGCCGTAGCCGAGTGGTTAAGGTAGGAAGCCTTGGCGCAGAGCTACGGGACTTGCGCTGGTTCGAGTCTCCATGGGGGAAGAAATTTTCTCATGGTATTTCGGCCAGTATGGGACCGGTGCCCACCCAGCATCGTGAGGCAATTGGGTAACTACAATAAGTAGCGGCTCCAGGTTGAGGAACCAGCTATAACGGCTGGGGGACTCGACATGCTAACCACATGTCACCCCTACACTGGCTGTTGATCATCTACCTCTGTGATTGACACATGTGGATGTGAAGGGCCAGCAGCCGGCTGGTAAAAGGGCAACCGCTGAAAAGTGGGAAGACCCTCAATCGAAATGTTTATGTCCATAAGTATTCGTTATACGGTGTATATTACAATATTTCTTAATGATTCAATGTTCCTGAAGTCGAATCGATTTTGTATTTTTATATTCCGCAAAACGTTGCATTTTCATTTCCCAATTTATCAATCTTTGGATGAACACTAGTATAAATATCAATTTATTATTTTTTTGTATTGACTTACGCTTTAACGGCCGGAGTTGCTATGACGATCTTGAAGAAGATTTCCGGGCTGTAGGCTTGAAGTTCCCCGACGTTTCCCCTACAGCCCGGAAATCTTCTTCATGATCATCATATCAACTTTTTGCTTACCTGAAACAACTTATATCGACTGGTTAAGCGGATGGTAGCGGATGTGGCTGTATTAGTAGTAGCAGTAGTAATAGTAACTAACTAACTAACTAACTAACCCACTGGCACTATCGAACCCGTAGGTTCATGGCCGCCAGGGCATAAGCTCTCCATACATCACAATCCTGAGCCAATGTTTTCCAAACATTCCCTGTATAATCTACTTCCCTCAAATCATAGTTAATGTCATTCTCCTACCTCATTCTTGGACTACTAACAGGGTGTTTTCCCTCTGATTTTCCTACAAGAAGCTTCCATGCACGTCTTTTATTCCTCATTCGTGCCACATGTCCTGCCCATCACAGTCTACGAGACTTAACTGTTATTGTTATATCTGGCTTCCTGTAAAACTATGTAGTTCACTGTTTTGTAGGCTTCTCCATTCACATGTCTATTCATTTCTCTTTGGTCCAAAACTTTTCCTAAGAACTTTATTCTCAAATACTCATAATCTTCTTTCCTCCCTTAAAGTAAGAGCCCGTGTTTCGCATCCATATAATATAACGGGTAGAATAATAGTTTTATATATTTTCAGTTTAAGGTTTTTTGAAAGGAGTTGGGACATCAAGAGTTTCTGTAACGCATATAGCATGCATTTCCAGAAATGAGTCGATGTTTGATTTCTTTGTACATCTCATTCCTATTATTTGCGATTATTGTTCCTAGGTATTTGAATTCAGCCACCTCCTCAAAACTTCCCTCATCTGTCATTAGCCGTTCATTTCCATTATATAATGTATTTCTATGTGCGACCGTAAAACTAGTAATACAATTAATGTTAGTAGTAAGAACCATTCCATATGGTATTTCTAGGATCATGTTTTCATGAATGAATAATGAGAAACTTATTAATATAAATTTGATGTAGACGAACACAGAACAGGCAAGATAATGTACATCTTATTGCCATGGCAACAAAATTGGTACCATTTTAAACCATTGTACTGCATTTGAAGATCATTACGGTTATCATCTAATATATAAAAATGAATGTTTGTTCGTACTTTAAGCGCGGCCATGCCGTTGATCCGATTGTGATGGAGCTTTTTGCAAAATGTTCAGGAGATTCCCGGGATGAACATAGGCTATAATAGAATTGTGATTCGTAACTCTTACACCCTTAAAAGTCACCCTTTGTAGTGAAAAACGTGAAAAAAATCCCTTTTTACGCTTAAATGGCTTATGCTGCCTAGACCATAATAAATGCACAAAATTAATGTAAACAGAATTAAATATCTCAAAAAGCTCTACAAAAACGTCCGTGACAGCATATGTTTATCTATTACGGATAACTCACAGTAACCATTTTTGTCTTTTGTTGATGCCAAGAAGATCAAGAAAAGTACGTAGATTCCTGTGCAAGCATAGCAGCATATGGCGGGTATTCTTTTACGGATAAACTCACAATAACGAATTTTGTCTTTTAGATTATTTACGCCAAGAAAATCGAGATAAGTAGATTCCCGAGCAACACCGGGTAATCAGCACGGGTAATGTTAAAATAATTATGATATACATTTATAATTATTTTTCATTTTAATTATTCAACTAATAATAAGAAGTGCATTCATTTTTGTCTTTCAGCTCATTTATGCCAAGAAGATCGGAATGAGTAGATTCCCGGACAACGCCGGGTAAATAGCACGGGGTATCTAAAAATAATTACGTTATAAATGTTTTAAATGCTTTGTTTTTCTTATTTAACTGAACATAAAACACGTTAATTTTCTTATTTCGGCCCATTTATGTCAAGAAGATCGGGATAAGTAGATTCCCGGGCAACGCCGTGTAATCAGCACGGAGTACCTAAAAGTATAAATGAATAATTATTTTTAATTTTAATAATTCAACTAAACAACGCCGGGTATTAGCTAGTCTAATATATAAAAATTAATGTTTGTTTGTTTGTGTGTTTGTTTGTTTGTTTGTTTGTATTTTATGCGCTGCTATACAGTTCATCCGATTGTGATGGGGCTTTTTGCAAAATGTTCAGGAGATTCCCGGAATGAACATAGGCTATAAGAGAATATTGTGATACTCAACTCTTTTACCCTTAAAAGTCACCCTTTGTAGTGAAAAATGTGGGGAAAAAAGTTCCTTTTTTACGCTTAAATGGCTTACGCTGCCTAAACAATACCAAAACTATTCCACACACAATTCAATATATAAAACAACACTCTACAAAAAAGTCCGCGACAGCATATGTTTGTCTTTTACGGATATCTCACAATAGCCATATTTGTCTTTCATTGATGCCAAGAAAATCCGGATAAGTCGATTCCGGGCAAGCGTTTGCTGCCATACCGATCACCCGATTGTGATGGGGCTTTTTGCAAAACGTTCAACATTTTCCCGGGGAGGTTATGGGGCTATGAGAGAGTTTTAATGCTCAAGTCCTTCACCCTTAAAAATCATCCTTTGTAGTGAAAAACGTGAAAAAAGTAACTTTTTGTACGATTAAATGGCTTACGCTGTCTAAAACATAACAAATATACCAAATTAATGAACACAGAATTGAATATCGCAAAAAACTTTACAAAAAAGCCCGTCCTTCAGCTAACTTATGGAAAGAAGATCCGGAAAAGTAGATTCTTGAGTAACGCTGGGTAATCAGCACGGGTATCTAAAAAAATAATTATATAAATTTATAATTATTTTACTTTCACTTATTCAACTAAATGCAAAAACACATAATTTATTTAGTCGTAGCAGCGCACGCCGTGCATGAGCTAGTAAATAAGTAAATAAATAAATAAATTAGAAAATAATTATGCATGTATTATAATGTAAGGAACTTAAGTTAAAAGACAAATACGTCTATGATCATAAGAGTTGACATCATTAGATTAATGGTTGGCGTGAGATGCACGTGTTCCGCATCATTTAAAAAAATCTCTAAACGTTTCAGCTTGAAGACAGCGTAACTAAAATAGATATAACGGATCAAAATATGTTTAGACCTACATTATAATACAGCTTCACGACTCCTAAGAAGTACTGTAGGCATTTTTTTTTATTATATACAACTTTCCTCATTAGAGAATTGCCTCAAGGACAAAGTGATACAGACAATTAATTTTCGAAATTGATAAAATTTAGTATAAGACAAATTTTAGAAAAGAAATGAGATAATAGCACTGTACATCAACTATATGATTCAATTAAGAGGGAGAAGTTATATAGTATCCTGCTGGAGTTCGGAATTCCTAAAATGTTAGTTAGACTTATACGAATGTGTCTAAATGGCACAAAGAGTAGGGTGCGTGTAGGCGGACAGTTTTCAGACACTTTTGAAATCCAGAATGGGTTGAAGCAAGGATATGCACTATCTACTCTACTATTTAATTTTGTACTAGAGCATGCCATTAAATCTTTAGAGAATGAGGAAGACCTACAACTCAATGGTATTAATAAGCTGTTAGTTTATGCTGATGATGTAGTATTATTGGCCGATAGCGAGGAGATACTAAAGGACAACACGCGCACACTATTGAGTAACACTAAGAAATTAGGACTGGAAGTAAATATTAATAAAACTAAATATATGGTCTTACGTAGAAATACATTATATAATGGAAATGGACATCTAATGACAAATGAGGGAAGTTTTGAGGAAGTGGCTGAATTCAAATACCTAGGAACAATAATCACAAATAGGAATGAGATGCACAAAGAAATTAAACATAGGCTCAATTCTGGAAATGCATGCTATTATGCATTGCAGAGACTTTTGATGTCCCAACTCCTTTCAAAAAACGTTAAACTGAAAATATATAAAACTATTATTCTACCAGTTATATTATATGGATGCGAAACATGCACTCTTACCTTAAGGGAGGAAAGGAGATAGCGAGTATTTGAGAATAAAGTACTTAGGAATATTTTTGGACCAAAGAGAGAAGAACAGACAGGTGAATGGAGAAGACTACATAACAATGAACTACATGGTCTTTATAGGAAGCCAGATATAATAAGAACAGTTAAGTCTCATAGACTGCTATTGGCAGGGCATGTGGCACGTATGGGGAATGAAAGAGGAGCATGGAAGCTTCTTGTAGGAAAACCAGAGGGAAAACGGGGAGTTGGTAGACCTAGAATGAGGTGAGAGAATAACATTAACTATGATTTGAGGGAAGTCGATTATACAGGGAATGATTATAAAGCATTAGCTCAGGATAGGGATGTATGGAGAACTTATGTCTGCGCGGCCATGCCTATGGGTTCTATAGTGCCAGTGAGTAAGTAAGTAATTAAAGTATACAGACTATAAAGTAGACATTTTTTAAAGACGGTTTGTTAAAATTTAAATTGATCTTCTAATGGCAGCGATGGCAATTTTAGAAAGATACACCCTGTCCAAATCTTAAGAATTCCAAAAGTTCGCTAAGAATCCTGGTATAGTACCTCTAGCCCGATCATCAATCCTGTGACAGTTATACTATCTAATTGGTATTTATCTTTGTAATAGTCAATTGTTGGCTCATATATGGCTTTCTTTTCACAGTCAACTTCCTCAGATTGGCCACTATGAGTCTCAAAACGGATTGTGGAATCTAATATCATACCAATTTTAGAATATGGTCTAAATGCAATAATATATATTTGTCTGTTACTACCATTAGTGACCACACCATGAACTTCCTCATAAACTGTGTATCCATAATCTCGCAATGCTTCTAACAGTATTGTACCTTGATTTTATTACAAAAAGGCGTTTGAACATTCGGTAAACTTTCTCCCCATCATTCTTTTCACATGGCTAAACCACCTTAATTATTTTGTTATAATTTGTGCTAGAGATTCTTGTACTACCATTCATGTAACATTGTTTCTAATTTTCTCTCTCCTTGAAAACTTGTTGATTATCATCAGGAGACCATTTCTGTCGAATTGAAACCACATGGACTACTTAATAAATGTTATTTTATCAGAATGTACTCTCCCTAACATAAAACAAATTTATAAACATAGACCTGCTTTACTCTGATCTATTACTACAAAAAATAAAAATCACACTGGTCGACAAAAATGAACTTTTTTTCTTTCACAGGAATAAAAACGTGAGATTTTAGAAGTATTTTTCATCCTGAATTTAAATATCATTTCAGTTTTTTCCTATCAGGCAAGAGTTTTCTATGAAATATATATATATATGTTTTTTAAAATTATTAATAAAATCCATCTAACTCATTCTGACTTACCTAGAAAGTGGTAGATAGTGATTTTCGGGCATATTTTGCATCTGGAACATCTCTCTTCTTGGCCCAACAGTAGTCAACCAGCATACAAGAACTCCACTTGACTTGGTACTTCTTTTCCAATGTGGAAATTTGCTGATGAAAACGCTCACCTGCTCATCAGAGACAGCCCCAAGATTTTCCGAAAGGAAGTCTAAGTGAAAGTCCAAAAAGTGTATTTTTAAGGACATTTTGCATCCCATGAGAGGTCAAGGAGAATGCTAAAATAAATTTTTAAAAAAGTAGCTGTCACAAAAAAAGAACTGTGCCTGATGGAAAAATTCTGACTACATATCTGAATTCAGTATGAAAAAAATGCACTGGATTCACTAATCAGATTTCTTGTGAAGAAAACCTTGTCGACCAATGTTATTAGAAAGTCGATCCATATAATCACAACACCAGATAGATTTCACATATGACTTTAATTGAACTCAAATGTCACACAAATCACTGCTTAAGGCATACTAGTAATTTTGGTCCAATTCCATTATAAAAATGTATTTATTGCTTAGTAATCAGAATATCATCATCATCATCATCACTCCAGGGATTAGGCAATTGCCCGTTCCGACTTCATAATGCATCAGCCCAACGTCTTCTAGGTCTTCCAACATCACGTCTTCCTCTTGCTTGAACTTTTCTTGCTAACAATGGATATCTCTCCTTACTCATTCCATCCATGTGATCAATCCATTTCTGTCTGTAATTCGTGACTTTATCCAATAAAGGCTGTACTTTCAATTCTTCTCTTAAATCCTCATTTCTTATTCTATCAAGTCTTGTACATCCCTTTACTTGTCTTAGGAACCGCATCTCTGCCGTCTGTATTCTATCCTTCTGTCTTTTCACTGGAGCCCAAGTTTCACATCCATACAATATTGTGGGAACCGCCATAATATTATACATTTTTATCTTGGTCTCTTTTCTAATTTTATTTTTGAATGTTCTCTGTATTGTTCCACACACCGTCTGAAATTTATTTATTTTGGAGTCAATATCTCTTTCCACATTGTAGCCAACATCACAGCCCAAATATTTGAAACTAGACACCTGTTCTATACTTTGATTTAATCAGAATATTCATAGTTAAATATGGGAAATAACATTATGAGGTTCTTAATTCGTAAATTAATAAGTCATTTTTAACATCTTACCTCATATTTTATGTTTCTTGAAACACGGGAACTAGTTTTCGAGAGAAGGATCTCTCTCATTTTCAACCGACATTATGACTACCAGATTTTCGTTGGAATCTCTATCAATAACGTTGCCATCTGGTGTTGATTTGATGAACTTTGAGATGAGGTCACGTTCATCAGGAATCTCGAAATTCATGGATCTAAATTTGCTCTTCTGAATATATATCTTCTCCCCAAATTGTCAATTCTAAAGATTTTTCCGAATGTTTTAAAAGTAGGACTTGTTTTTCAATTTTATGATTCTCCAATAAACTATGTACTGCAATAGCTGATTTTTCAGTTTCACCACTAAGGAATACTTTAGAAATATTAAAATGGTGAAATTGAAAAATCAGGTATTGCAGCATATAGTTTATTCGAGAATCATAAAATTAAAAAAGAAGCCCTGCTTTTAAAACATTAGGAAAAACCTTTAGAATTGATAATTTGGGAGAAGATATATATTCAGAAGAACAAATTTAGATCCATGAATTTCGAGATTCCTGATGAACGTGACCTCATCTCAAAGTTCATCAAATCAACACCAGATGGCAACGTTATTGATAGAGATTCCAACGAAAATCTGGTAGTCATAATGTCGGTTGAAAATGAGAGAGATCCTTCTCTCGAAAACTAGTTCCCGTGTTTGAAGAAACATAAAATAAGTGGTAAGATGTTAAAAATGACTCATTAATTTACGAATCAGAATATTGGTAAATTTATTAATGAAATTATGAGACACATATCTAATGAGCCGTGAACAAATATTATTAATTCACACATTGATATAATAATAATAATAATAATAATAATAATAATAATAATAATAATACTTTATTTATTCTGGCAGAGTTAAGGCCATAAGGCCCTCTCTTCTACTCAACCAGCACAAATACAAATAAATATTCGACAAATATAGAGATACACTATACTAATTATAAACAGTTAAAGATACAATAAATGTAGCAATGTAAATGTCATGTACAACAACATTTTATAGGGTAATAATAATAATGATACGATAATAATAATAATAATAATAATAATAAATATAAATATGATACATTATACGGGAAACACCAATTAATATATATATATATATATATATTATCTTACACTGGATAATAATGAAGTCGAGTTTAGAGCAAATATAAATTTAGATTTATTTTATAAGATGCCAATGTCCGGCAGCCCCTTATTTCTTGTGGTAGGGAATTCCAGTTGCGAGAAGTGAAGATGGTATATGACATGGAGTGATGTGATGTCCTATGTTGCGGTATATTAAGTAAGAGACTACGTTGTGATCTTGTGTTTAAGTTATGGTTTGTGGATAGATACTGGAAACGGGATGATAAATAATTGGGAATCGAGGTATGTAGGATCTTAAATAGGAGAATTTAGACAGTGCGATTTTCTTCTCTCTTTTAGATGTAGCCATGACAATTCGTGGAATAATGGAGAAATGTGATCGTATTTTCGAACATTAAATATGAATCTGATACACATATTATGGACACGCTGCAGTTTATCCGTCAATCCGATATGTAAAAATGTAAACATTAAATCATCTGAAAATATGTAATTTAGGTTATCATTATTATAGTTATAGTAAATAAAAATTTATAATTTTTCCCCTGTATTTCGCAACCAATGTTCTTTTTAAAAATGTGTTATTTTTCTTTCTTATTTTTAAATTTCGTGTATAAGACATTCATACAAAATATAGTATCATAATTAACTATGTAATGCTCTGTATTTCAAATCGTATTACTTTTCTGCTTGTCTTTGGACTATCCTTTTGCGTGAGCTACTGCTCAATTGAGCATTTTCAAAATGTATGTTCTTACACATTGAGTATATTGTATATGATTCTTTCAGTTATAGTATATGGATGCGAAATAGGGTATCTTACTTTAACAGGGGAGGAAAGATTACGAGTATTTGAGAATTAAGCTCATGAAGATATTTGGACCAAGAGAGGCAAAGAAACAGGTGAATGGAGAAAACTGTATAACACTGTCGGTAAGTCATTAGTTATGATTATATATTAAAATATATATGTAGTCAATATGCCCATTTCACCAATTAATGTTTTAAAAATATCTGGTCAATATCTGGTCTTGAGAATGACAGCTTGGCTGTAGAAACTTGTTGACCATTTTAAAACATTAATTGGTGAAATGGGCATATTGACTACATATATATTTTAATATTATATCACCAAGAAGATCACTTGTGTATTAAAAAAAAAAAAAAAAGATTATATATATATGCCCATCGCTGAGATCTCGAGGTAGCGTGCTGCCTTGTCACGCGGCGGGCCAGGGTTCGATCCCCGGCCGGGACAGTTTTTCTGGGTGAGGTTTTTATCGGGGTTCTTCCTCACCTGTAAGACAAATGTCAGGAAAACTTTAAGGCCCAAACGGTCCCCGAAATCATATGGCCATCATCATCATCATCCTCCTCCTCATCATTATCATCATCTTCATCCTTCACCGGTGTGGAAAGCAACGGGAAGCTAACACACTTACAATTCCCTAGTAAAGCTGCAAAGCATAGCATGAAAATGCTATGATTGCAGTGCAGAATTACTATGGATGGATGGAGATTATATATATAGCGAGAGGGAGAGAGAGAGAGAGAGAGAGAGAGAGAGAGAGAGAGAGAGAGACGTTGAATATATTTTATTGAAAATTATGTACTGTCCACCGCTGTGGTCTCGAGGTAGCGTGCTGCCTTGTCACGCAACGGGCCCGGGTTCGATCCCTGGTCGGGGTAGTTTTTGTGGCTGAGATTTTTATTGGGGTTTTTCCTCACTGCAAGACAAATGTCAAGAAAACTTTAAGGCGCAAACGGTCCCCGAAATCATATGGCCACCATCATCCTTATCCTTATAATTATCATTATCATCATCATCCTTCACCGGTGTGGGGGAAAGCAACGGGAAGCTAACCACAACTTACAAATGCCTCCCTAGTGAAAGCTGCAAAGCATAGCATGAAAATGCTATGATTGTAGTGAAGGACCTGCCTTCGGGCAGAATTACTATGGATGGATGGAGATATATATATAGCGAGAGAGAGAGAGAGAGAGAGAGAGAGAGAGAGAGAGAGAGAGGGAGGGAGAGAGAGAGAGAGAGAGAGAGAGAGAGAGAGAGAGAGAGAGAGAGAGAGAGAGAGAGAAGAGAGAGAGAGAAAGAGAGAGAGAGAAAGAAAGAGAGAGAGAGAGACGTTGAATATATTTGATTGAAAATAGTGTATTGTCCACCGCTGCGGTCTCGAGGTAGCGTTATGCCTTGTCACGCAGCGGGCCCGGATTCGATCCCCGGTCAGGACAGTTTTTCTGGGTGAGGTTTTTATCGGGGGTTTTCCTCACCTGTAACACAAATGTCAGGAAAACTTTAAGGCCCAAACGATCCCCGAAATCATATCCTTATCATTATCATCATCATCACCATCCTTCACCGGTGTGGAAAGCAACGGGAAGCTACCACACTTACAATTCCCTAGTAAAGCTGCAAAGCATAGCATGAAAATGCTATGATTGCAGTGAAGGACCTGCCTTCGGGCAGAATTACTATGGATAGTGTATTTTGAAAAATGCAGTTTTTATCTAAACGCTAATCAGTTATAAACAGAAACTGAGAGCGTATGATAATTGTGGAGACGATAACCCATGTCAGGAGCACTAGTGCTTGTGGTTTGAAATAATGCTCAAGAGGGAAGAAGATGACGCAAAGTTTTGGCGAGTAGCAGCTGTTGTCCCCCCGCTTGAGGGCGCGAGCTCGCATCGATTGTCCGGCGCCCTCGCACCATATAATAATCACATCGCAGCTGACGGGAGGACTTCTGATTAATAAGACATCACAACAATATGCCCTCAGTCGCGACGTAATGTTGCACACTTCAACGCACAAATCGGACAAAGATCCACGAGTTGAGTCCTTTATTATCGGGCATTCAAAATATAACCATCAGACTACATTTGTGTGTATTAAATTTTAAGTACACTACAATCATTTATATTTTTCATACAATACTCAATGTTTAGTGCATGTCTAGATGAGGTGCAGACTAGGGTGGGCCGAAAAAACTCATTTTTTTATTTCGAAGTTGTAATAGCGCGAAAAAGTTGCGAATTATATAAAACAAAAAAAAACAAAAAATATATCAAAATCGGTTGATAACTTCCGTTCGCGCAAAGGCTCTAAAGTTTGACAAAATATGAAAAAAAAAAAAAAACTTCATTTTTGAGACTATTTAACTCATGCCCCAAATGGGAGTCAATGACCAATCACGTTACAATGATTTTTTTACAACCAATCACAGTCGTGTTTCGCCTAGAATTTACCAACTAAAATTTGTCATAATAAAGAAAGCACCTCCTTTTTAATATTCTGAACAGGTCTGGCCATTATTTTGCAGTGACTAGTCCTGTAAGAAATACGGCTACCAGATTGTATATATTGTGCATGAATGTCAACCCATGCCACATGTGGGAGTTAATATAAAAAACATTTGTAGGAATTTATTATACCACCAAAAAAAGAAACCACTGTTTGCATTTTCTTAAATGTATTTTTTCCCAGGTAATAACATTCCAGAAAAATATAATTGTCATATTTACATCAAAGAACATCAGAAATGAATTAATATACAGTTTGATGTGTTTCATTTTTTCTCCACTAGAGTGCATTCTTACAATATTGCGTTTCTTTGGTAATAAATAATATGATCTGGTTGTAGCGAAGAACAAAAGAAGCAAATGAAGCGTACCAATCGTTTCTCATTTGTTTTCAAACATCGCAGTTTACATTAAATATATAAATATTTTAAACTAACTATATTTAAATAATGATTTGGTGAGTAAACAGCTTAATTTATATTCGTTAAATAGTCCTAACAAATGCCACTCTTAATTTCCAAATTCTGATAATTTGGAAATCTCTTGTGGCATTACTTATGATAATTTCTTTAATTTTTTAATTAGATGTTTTCGTAATGTAATAGTTTGTAACGTCTTCAAATTGAGCCTAAAAAATTGTGTTTTAATTTGGTTTAGATCAGTTGATATCTTCCGGTCGCACATAAGCTCCAAAATTTGCCAGAATAATGAACAAGTTATATTTTTACACATTTTTGGTATTTGATAAATAACTGCCAGAGTATTGATTGTCAGATCCCACAGATAGACATAAACGTGCTTAGCGAAGATTAACAATACCTACTTGATGTTAAAAAAAAATAAATCTCAAAAATGAAGTTTTTTTTCATATTTAGTCAAACTTTAGAGCCTTTGCGCGACCGGAAGATGTCAACCGATTTTGATTTTTTTTCTTTTCTTTTGTCTATATAATTCGCAACTTTTCCGCGCTATTACAACTTCGAAATAAAAAAAATGATTTTTTTCGGCCCATCCTAGTGCAGACATTTTCGTATTTACCATATATATATATATATATATACGAGGGCGGATCGGAAAGTAACGCACAATAATTTTTTTCTGCCCTGGTATTGCAGCTAGAATGTTGAAATTTCACAGAGATATAGTTTGAAGTTTTCACTACAGATGGTATTTTTTTCTCAGGTACACCTCTTGCGAGAGAAGCTTGAACTATGCAACAAAGATGGCGCGCATGATACAGTCGTCCACCTGTGAGGAACAGAGAAGTGTTGTTCGATTTTTGTGGGCCAAAGGGCATAAACCCAGTGAAATTCACAGGGACATGCGTGGCGTGTATGGGGATGATTGTATGGACCGTAGCAATGTCTCCAGGTGGTGCACATTCTTCCAAGAGGTACGCGTGAACCTTAGTGATTCGCACGTGATTCGCCTTAGTGATTCCTGGCCGGCAAACGCTTTGAGACAGATGTGGAAGTGAAATCAGCAGTGCGCAGATGGCTACACTCCAACCAAACGGACTTCTACGAACAGGGCATATTGAAACTGGTAACACGATGGGAAAAATGTGTTGAGAAAGTTGGTGACTATGTCGAAAAGTAGGTAAAGATGTAAGTTCATTTGTGATTTTTTTCCCTTTTTTTTACTATTAAACTTTTAAAAAAATTATTGTGCGTTACTTTCCGATCCGCCCTGTGATATATATATATATATATATATATATAAGGGTACAGGGAGCCCAAAAATGCCGATACATTCGCTTACATTACGATACGTTCGGGATGATAATTAATCTATACTCGTTCTCTTGTGAGACAGCACCGCCCCTAGGCTCGTTCTTGAACTCACTCATGCCATAATTGACCACTTCTATGTCTCATAGCATAAATAGTTAAACTGCACTATCTAGCGGTCACCTACACAAACGATTCAGATTGCAAAGTCGAGATTGCACAGCCTATACAACATAATCGACACATTATATGTACATTTAAACAATAGTTTGGCAGCATACCAAGAAATTGACAATCAGTTTAGCTTTCTATGTCAGCTAAGGGGACCCGGAACGTCCTATACTTATAATGTCAAATGTAAAGAACATTTTCTCCTGAACTATTAATCCTATCAAGTTGAAATTTTTACAGTGGAAAGGTTCATATATTAGAGTCTTCTGTCATAAGGATTTACATAGATATGCATTTATATCAATTTTTTTTCTTTACAAATATTTTCTTTCAATTTTTACACTGTATTTTGCAACCTAAATTCTTTAATTACTGAGCTATCACAACATCAATACGGTACACATTGTATATGAGCGCTATATTGAAGCTCTGAAAAGTTCAGGTGTCTAGCTTTAACAGTTTAGAAGAAAATGTTCTTTATACATTTAAAAAATGAATGCTAACTGTGGGAGAGAGTTGACGGCTCACGCCCACATTTTAAAGGGACGGGCAATATTTAAAACAAATAATAAACACACTTAGAAACAAGATACAGGCAAGATAATTATACCATATTAAAGAGAAATCTTTCTAGTATTTTAATTGATAAAAAATGAAAATGCATTTTTTCATCACATCTGGCCTCCCGGGTCCCCTTAATAACAATAGATTCTGACGAATTGACAAAAAATTTTAAATAATTTGCGGAATTCTATCACGAGGACATTAATGCATATAAGCTCAAATCAGAATGTTTTTTATTTACAGCAGTATTTAAAGAACATAGCAAAGGAATCAGCGGATTTGAGCAACTCAACCTTGCATAACCTACAGTAATGAAGTCTGATAAATTAGAAGAAACGTTTTCAAATGTTGAAGTTGCTACATGAATATGCCTTCGCTTAATGTAGTGGAGAGCGCTCACTGCCACAGTTAAAGAGAATAAAAATTAATTCATCATCATCATCGTCCTTTCAAGTATTAGGCCCAGTGGCCCGTTACGGTCTCCCGCCATCTCCGAAAAGGTCGACCCACAGATCTTCTGCCTCGAGGAATGTAGTGAAGAATTTGTTTTGGTATTCTGTGACGATCCATGCGCTGAATATGGGCTAGCCAATTGTTTCTATATTCTTGGAGGTATTCAGATATAGGTACGATGTTTAACTCTCTGGCTATTGTTGAATTTCTTTGGTGGTCTAGAAGGCTATAACATGCAGTTCGTCGCAGAAATTTCATCTCCGTGGCTGTAATATGACGATCATCCTGAGTTCTGATGGTCCAAGCTTCACTGCCATAACAGATTATGGGTCTAGCGAGAATTTTATAGATTTTCATTCTTGTGTGTCTCTGCACTTTTGATGGTTTAAAAACTTGGTTGATAATTCTTAAAGCTTTATTATAGTTTTGTATTTTAAAGGATATATCACATTCCTCATTATAAGTTAGATTATATCCTAAGTATTTAAATGAATTAACTTGCTCTAATATTGAATTCTGAATACAAATTTTACTTTTTACTGGGAATTTCCCTTGAAAGGCCATAACTTTAGATTTTGTTGTTGATATTTCCATGTTAAATCGTTGGGCTATTATATTAAGATGATGAGTGGAATATTGTAATTCATCTTCATTATTGCCGAAAAGAGCCTGATCATCTGCATATAAGAGTGTGTCTAAAATTGTGTGACTTTAGAGAGGAATATTGCCATGAACTGTCAATCTCCAGTGTCTGATGATAGCATTAATGTATACATTAAATAGAAGTGGTGATAGAGGGCATCCTTGTCTGACTCCGCAATTTATATGTTTCCAATCTGACAAATCTGTTCCTATTTGTACTGCTATGATGTTATTTTTATACAGATTAAAAATTGTTTGGATCAGTTGATTTGGTGTTCCATCATCAGTTAAGATATCTAAAAGTTTTTGTCTGTCAACTCGATCAAATGCTTTCATGAAATCTATAAACGCTATAAAAATTAATTACGAACAACAATGTTACAAGAAAGTCCAAATAATTTGTCAGTTATGTGCATAGAAAAATGATACTCTTCAATAAATTGACTTTGAGGATACAATGGAAGATTTTGCACAACAGAAATCCCGAAAGAGAACATTATCGTAATCGTAAGCAACTCAAACCAGCAGCATACTTATCTGATTAATAACTAGGGCAATGATTTGTATGTACTAAAATGTAAGATTGAAACACAGAATAATGAAGTTTTTATTATTGATTCAACATTTCTCAATGAAAGATAAATTAAATTTGAAGAGAAAAATTTTCGCCTAGACCGGGTCTCGAACCCGGGACCCTTGGCTTTCCGGGCCAAGTGCTCTACCAACTGAGCTACCGAGGCGAGTTACGATCTAGACGCAATTTTTTCTCTTATATACGTTGTAATTCCCTATCGCCAAATGCTTTTGAAACCACTGCTTCTATCTTTGCAAATGGCGGCTTCTTAGTTAAGAAGACATTTATTGGGAATTTAACATTACTTTATAAAGCTAGTAAGGCTTCTAATGAAGTTTTTATTATTGATGAGTTAGAGTTATGACTATCTTTTGCTTTTTGTTTCACTCACAAACAGTTGAAAAGTAAAATGAGAAGATGTACTTCTGACTGCTTTTGTTTTGGTTTCACACACAAACAGTTGAATAGTATATACTATCACCGTTGCAATCTTACCTGTCATGTCCGCCGCTGTGGTCTCGAGGTAGCATGCATGCTGCCTTGTCACGCAGCAGGTCCGGGTTCGATCCCCGCTCGGAAGAAGTTTCCTGGGTGATATTCTTTTTTTCGGGGTTTCTCCCCAACTGCAAGACAAATGTCAGGACACTTTAAGGCCCAAATGGTTCCCGAACATCATCTGGCCATCAGTATCATCCTTACCATATTCACCGCATTAGATTAAGTTTAGGTTTAAGGCCTCTCCTGACGCATCATTACCCATAGTCGTCACCCATCATATCATTGGGGCAGCGTAACCCCGCCTTCCAGGAGCCCCAACCTCAGAAGTGGGTTACAATACTAGGAGAGAATACCTGAAATGTCGAATGACAAACAGGTGGCATTGAACATAATCGTATCTTCCATCACATAAAAATCCCAGCCCTATTAATAACATAAATAATTATATTTGATTTGTATCAATTAACCATAATAAATATAAGGACATAGCAGAAAAATGTTTTTGTCAATCACTTATTTTTAACTTTTCAACAGGGCCTCATATTTTTGTGTGCCCAAGGGCCCCTGCTAGGCCTAAGACGGCACTGGGTGCAGAGTGACATCCTCAAACTCTGTTAGTTTTCCTTGATAGGAATAGAATCCGCGGATCTAGGAATGAGTAATAGATATGGTACCATAAGACCATCAAAACTGAAATTTCAGTGGTTTGTAGTATGTACTATATTCATACGAGTACTTGAATAACATCAAACCACCATTTGTCCTTGTTACTTTGAGATGAGAAAAAAAATGTTATAGATTTTTCTGTTTTAATATAGTTTATTGAACGAAAGAAATGTAATATTTTTGTTAAACAGTTAATAGGTATCATATTGTTTACAAACGTATAAAATATATGCATACACCATCTTGTGGTAAAACTTAATACTAGATCGTTGTTCAGCATGTATCACTAATGAAGCTTTCTATACTTCAATATATTACACATCCAAGTTAACTGTTCCCGAGCGGAGGGGAAGAGGTTTAGCGCTAGTGTCGCCGATCTACTGAATCTGTGGAAGGAATGTAGGAGAAAACTGTACATCCGATCACATTGAAATGTTTCAACTACAAATGTGGGGGGGGAGAGAATCTCTAAACACGTGCGAAAGATCTTAACATGGTTGTCAAATTAGTCATTTAAGCACGGAACGCTCAAGCGGTCGGATCATTTAAAATCACAGTATTTGTCGTCTCTCTGTTACCAGCCTCACAATAAATCACAAGTGGCAACATGTAATGAGAAGGGCAAGGAAGGGACAACTCATTCCTAGACGAAAACCCAAAAGTAACATGGTTGTCAAGTTAGTCATTCTGCCACTGACCGCGCAGAACGACAGATCATTAAAATGCATAGTATTTGTCAGCTCTCTGCCTGCCAATCAAACAACATAATACAAAGGACAGGAAGTGGCAACATAGTAAGGAATAGAAAGAGAAAGACAGTTTGTTAGTTAACATATTTTCCGCCTGCACAAAACACATGGATGGGTAATACGTAACGGAGTAAACAAAGATCAGGGGCGTTTCATGCTTCGTTTTTACAGTTCAGTCTGCAGAACACAATACTACATTATTTACAGAAATCGTTAGAAGAAGAGAATGAAGGCCGGTTTACACGCTACGTCTTATTGTAGTTTTTATAGGACAGGACAATTCCATCCGATAAAATTGGCGTATACTTGTAAACAGCAAAAAGCACGAATTTAGTGGGAATGAAATCAAAAGTCAGATTGAAGAACTGGCGAGAGAAGTATCATTTTGAGACAAAACGTACGTTTTGCATTCCGTTTAAATGGCTTTTCTCGTGCAGGTGTCTTGTTTCTGCATGTATGGTGTTACCAATTCCAGCAATTCACTGCAGGCTGAGGTGACCATTCGCAAATAATTCTGCCAGTCACCAGGTTCGCCTCTCAGTTCTTTCAGTAACAGGACATGGGAATACTGACTACTTTTCAGAAGCCACTCCCTTGACCATCTTGTCTTTTTCCTCTTCATAATTTTTCTTCCCAGTTGTTGTATCCTTACGACAGAAAAAAATAAAAGAAAACAACTGAGCTTCTTCCATAATCGAATTAATGATGTATTTTTCACTTTTAATAAGATCAAATTTATGAGACGTACTGCAGGTTACTCAATAACAGACCATAAAAGGAATTCTGAGATTCTGAAAGAATTACAAACAGAATCAGTCATGGAATATGTACAAAAATACAGAAACAACTGGAAAACTCACGTAAGAAGAATGAGCAGAACAAGAATACCACGTCAAATCTTGAATTACCAGGCATGATATATTTGGGCAGACCCTTCAAACGTTGTATTGAGACCGTAACAGACCACTAGGTCTATCACATGAAAGGAAGAAGAATAATAAGATAAAAATCAGTGAAAATACACTACAACTCGAGTCTGGATTGGATATGAGGTAGGAAATGGAGGGGAAAACATTACTGTGTAAACACTGGACAAAACGTACGTTTTGAATTCCGATTTGTAGGACCGACAAAACATACCATAAGACGTAGCGTGTAAACTGGCCTTAATACTCGTTCTTCATAAAGAATACAGTATTTACTTTTAAAGACTGTGCTGCAAACAGGTAAAGTTACATAACTATTTTTACAAGTTCTCTGTTACAAAATTGCAGCATTGGATGTCTCAATACCGGTACAACTACTTCACTTTCACAGCCCTATTTATAAGAAGGAATAATCAACTTTTATAAGATTCATGTGTTCCGTTGAGGTATTATTCAAAATTAAAATATAAAATTATGGAATATTCACCTTAAAGGTCCGCCTCCTCAACTTAAATAATTATTTAGCTGTAGCTCTTTCAGGACTTCTCCCATCATCGGCAGGATTCAAAACTGAAAAAAATCAACAAATTTTCAACATAACAATGGCTACAACTACCCTGATACACATCTCCATTATATAATAATAATAATAAATATAATAATAATAATAATAATAATAATAATAATGCTTTATTTTAGCTGGCAGAGTTAAGGCCATAAGGCCTTCTCTTCCACTCAACCAGCGAATAGTAAAATTATACAACAAATTACATACATATTACAATTTGAAGATATTAAAATACAGACTAAACAAAATACAATGATGATGTGATCTAATACTAGCTAATGCTAACAAAAACATAGAATATAATAAAATTTAAATTATGTAAAATAAAGTAAGTAGCTTCCTAGATGACTATTAATGGAATGCTCTATATAGTTGTTATGCAGTTAATGTTTTCATTGTGTCAAACTTAAGATATCAGTTAATTTGGATTTAAATAATGATAGCGATTGACAGTCCCTGACATGACTTGGATACCCTACAAACTACTGCGTAAGACAATTAACCAAATACAATGATGAATACAGATATAATTTTAGAATATGTGAAAAAATTGTACAGCGAAAATACAAATGTAAATATGGTGCGTTGCAAAACAAAGTTAATTCAATTTTGAAATCTGTCATCAGAAAAAAAAAATATCATAATTATATTATATGACCAATTACGATTCTCTGATATCATCATTCCCATTGCAAATTATATCACATAACTGTAAGATATGACAGAAGTTCTTCTTCTTCTTCTCCTGCTTCTTCTTCTTCTTCTTCTTCCGAATGCAGTATTGGGTGATGATGCCCGTTTTGCGACTACAAAAACTGATCTTTCCATCGGTTGAAGGGTCTTCCGAGGTCTCTTTTGCCTTTAGGGTTGAGGTGGTAAATCATCTTTGGTAAACGGGAATTTGACATTCTCTGGACGTGTTGGAACCATTTAATCTGATAATTTTGTATATGTTCAACCATTTCCCTACTATTCCACTGCATCCTTATCTCATCACTTTTCATTCTATCCCTTAATGTTACTCCAGTTAGTGATCGGAGGAATCTCATTTGTGAACTATTAATGCGGGATTTATCTTTTGCTCGAAGTGTCCAGCATTCACTTCCGTATAGTAGAGCAGGTTTGGCTATGGCATTATGAAATCTCAATTGGATTTCTTTCCTCATTTGTTTTCCAAAATTTCTCCTAATTATACCATTTAATCTGTTATAATTTTCTAAATATGTTTCCACATCTTTTTGATTATGAAACTGTGCTATATTATTACCTAAATACTTACTTATCTCAAATAACAACAAAGTCAGGTTGAAGTTAATATGGAAAAGACGAAGATGATGTTCAAAAGCTTCGCAACAAATTTGAAATCAGAAATTTAAAACACGAAATTGGAAGAATTTTTTTTTCGGAATTTATACACGATACATTGGTTTTCCGTAAATCTCAAGATATTTGCCTCCTCTACTTGTTTCCTTCCTGAACATCATCGTCTATAAGTCCCAGTTCATTTATACTTTTTCTCACACCATCCATCCAATGTCATCCTCATGAGATGATCATAACAACTTCAACGTCTCTAATCAATTGTCATAAATAATGCCACGAGTGATTTCCAATTTATCTAGACTATTTAACTCATGCCCCAAATGGGAGTCAATGACCAATCACATTTCAATGATTTTTTATTTACAACCAATCACAGTCGTGTTTCGCCTAGAATTTACCAACTAAAGTTTATCATAATAAAGAAAGCACCTCCTTTTAACATGCTGAATAGGTCATAGCATTATTTTGCAGTGACTGACTCTTTAAGAAATACGGCTACCAGATTGTATATATAGTGCATGAATATCAACAGAAAGCGCATACGAGAGATAATATAAAAACATTTGTAACAATCGATTATACCACAAAAAAAACACTGTTTGCAATTTCTTAAACGAATTATTTTCCAGGAAATTACGTTGCATAAAAAATATAATTGACATATTTTCCATCATAGGACATCAGAAATTAATTAATACATATTAGGTTGGTTATAAATTTCTCCACTAGGGTGCATTCTTACAACATTGCGATCCTTTGACAATAAATAATAAGATCTGGTTGCAGTGAGAACAAAAGAAGGAAATGAAGAGTACCAATCGTTTCAGATTTGTCTTCAAACATCGCCGTTTACATTAAATATATAAATATTTTAAAATAACTATATTTAAATAATGATTTGTGAGTAAACAGCTTAAGTTTATTCGTTAAATAGTCCTAACAAATGCCACTATTGATTTCCAAATTTTCTACATAAATTCACTCGTCACTTCGTGAGTCGTAAATTTATCGATAATTTGGGAATCACTCGTGGCATTACTTACGATAATTTGGAAATCAAGAGTGGCATTTGTTATGACTATTTAACGAATAAAATTAAGCTGTTTACTCACAAATCATTATTTAAATGTAGTTATTTTAAAATATTTATTTATTTAATACAAACGGCGATGTTTGAAAACAAATGAGAAACGAAGTTTGGAAACAAATGAGAAAGGACAGTTACGCTTGTTCATCTCTGCAACCAGATCATATTATTTATTGGCAAATAATCGCAATACTGTAAGAATGCACCCTAGTGGCGAAATTTATAACCAACATTATAGGTATTAATTAATTTCTGATGTCCTATGATATAAATATGTCAATTATATTTTTCTGCAACGTCATTTCCTGGAAAATAACTCGTTTAAGAAAGTGCAAACAGCGGTTTCTTTTTTTTTTTTTGTGATATAATAAATTGCTACAGATGTTTTTATAGTATCTCCCGCATGCGCTATATGCTGACATTCATGCACTATATATACAAACTGGTAGCCTTATTTCTTAGAGGGTCAGTCACTGCAAAATAATGCTATGGCCTATTCACAATGTTAAAAAGGAGGAGCTTTATTTAATATGATAAACATTGGTTGATAAATTCGAGGCCAAACATGACTGTGATGGTTTGTAATTAAAAAATCAGTGAAATGTTACTGGTCATTGACTCCCATTTGGGGCATGAGTTAAGTAGTCAGTAAAATACTTATTTCGACTTTCATAATTTTCCCAATTTCAACGTTTACATTTTTTTTATAATCTTAACTTCCGCGATGATCTTCTCCAGTAATGGCACCTTTGTTGCTAGTAACTTGTTAGCTTGGCAGGAAGTTAATACATACTTTTATCTAAAAGCTATATAAGGTGATCCCAGGTCATACAGGCCATAGGAGACCCTTGGGGTAGTAGGAGATTAAGGCTCCCACTTTTTTCTAGACAATCGGCACTTGATGTCAGCCGGGTTGTCAGCCTCGCGTGATGGCCTCCTTTACCCCCAGAATAAGCGTCTGCTACTCATTTTCGTTAGACGCTGATCGTTTCCAGGACCACAGTGCCACCAGAAAGTTTGAGTCAGTTCAAAAATCCTGACTCACAGGGACTTAAACTCTCGACCCTCCGGTTTGTATCGTACTGCCTTGATCACTAAGCAACGGCGTACAAAGAAAAAATAAATGGGTGGAAGGATTAAAAAATGCCACATAATAATTTAGGTTGGAGTGCATTCGGAACAAATCCATGTTAAAGAGTAAAAAATGTCGATGTGCCATTAAGCAGAAACTTTTCAGTGACTGTATTCTCCTTTTTTTTTTTTTTTTTTTCGTATAGAACGGAGACATGTTTATCGTTTGCAGACTACATAAAGAAGCATGAAGAGACGTCTGTAAGGAATAACCCGCAAATATAAGAAAAATTGTGTATTACTATTAAGGAAGAGGAGTGAATTTTATTAAAAAGAGAAGCCACATAAATGGAAGTGCGCCGGACTTACTGTCATAAGAAGAAACAATCGATTGACAATAATAATACTTGATTGATACCACATGTCAAAAGCGGCGAAGAAAATGCCCCTACATAAAACATATTCTATCTTTTTTAAGCATACAGCTCTTCCAGTGCCTCCACTAGCAGTGCCTCATTCAAAATGACAGCCCATTCTGCTCGAAAATCAGTTCTTCTCTTCCACCTCTTTATTCATAAATCGCGTATATCCTTTTTTTTTAAACAGTCATCCATCTCTCTCTATGTTATTGTTTTATTTCTCATTTTTCTATCTTGTACGTTTTATATTTTATTCGTTACATCTAGATTAAATCGAAATATATTGTAAATAATAATTATATTGTAGATATACTATGTAATATTTTTGTTTATTGTAATTTAGATGTAAGATAATGTTTGTATTTTTTTCTATCCTGGTTGAGTGGTAGACAAGGCCTTAAGGCCTTAACTCTGCCAGGTAAAGTAAGCTATTATATATATATATATATTATATATATATATATATATATGGGGGCACGCCGTAGCGTAGTGATTAAGGTACTGAGCTACAAGCCGGAGGGTCGAGGGTTTAAGTCCCGTTGGGGTCAGGATTTTTAAACTGACCCAAACCCTCTGGCGGCACTATGGCCCTGGGGTCGACTCAGCCTCTAACGGAAGTGAGTACCAGACACTTGTTCTGGGGGCAAAGGCGGCCGTCACGCAGGGCTGACAACCCGGCTGACATAAAGTGCCGATTGTCTAGAAAAAAGTGGGAGCCTTAACCTCCTACTACCCCAAGGGGCTCCGGGCCTGTTGTGGGATCACTTTACTTTATATCATCATCATCATCATCATCACTCCAGGGATTAGGCAATTGCCCGTTCCGACTTCATATTGCATCAGCCCAACGTCTTCTAGGTCTTCCAACATCACGCCTTCCTCTTGCTTGATAGTTCCTGGATATATATATATATATATATATATATATATATATATATATATATATATGTATATATACTAGCGTACCCGGCAGACGTTGTCTTGCCCGAACGTTCAATTCTCATGTCATGGGCGGACGATAAAAATATGTTACTTATTTAACATAAAATTCAGCAATTAGGACATAATTATATGCTATTACATAAGTTCGCAAGAAAACCTCTTACAGCCTTCTGTTGTGGCTCAAGAAGTGTGAATGATGACGTCACATAGTCATGAACATTAGAATTGTACCCTCCTTTGCAGATAAGTTAAGAACCGTCATATTACAATTATATTAGAGTAGAAAAAAAAGATAAATTGATGAGAGTGAGTCAAAACAGATTTTTTCCCCAGCTGGAATTAATTTCTGACCCACTGTGCACCGGTCCCATACTGGCCGACATTCCATGAGAAAAATGTTTTCCCCCGTAGAGACTCGAACCAGCGTAAGTCCCGTAGTTCTGCGCCAAGACTTCTTGCCTTAACCACTCGGCTACGGCGCGAGACTTTTGGTATCAATGAAAGACAAAAATGGTTATTGTGAGTTATCCGTATGAGATAAGGGACTATTGGTAAAAATGAAAGAGAAAAATGGTTATTGTGAGTTATCCGTAAGAGAAAAACATATGCTGTCGCAGACTTTTTTGTAGATCTTTTAGAGATATTCAGTTCTGTGTACATTAATTTTGTGTATTTCTTATGGTTTTGGCAGCGTAAGCCATTTAAGCGTCCAACGTTTTCCACTACAAAGGGCGATTTTTAAGCGTGTAGGAGTTGAGTATCACAACTCTCTTATAGCCTATGTTCATCCCGGGAATCTCCTGAACATTTTGCAAAAAACCCCATCACAATCGGATCAACGGTATGGCCGCCCATAAAGTACGAACAAACAAATATACAAACAAACAAACAAGTTTTATATATAAGAAATTAGATATTCAATAATAGATTAAATAAGATACCAGGAATTAAATTGGCATGGGCATTTATGACGAATACAAGAAGAAAGGTTGACCAATAAACGTTGGAATGGAGTTCACCTGGAAAGAGAAGGAAAGAAAGACCTAGAAACTATTGAATGCAAGAAATAAGAACTGGAATGAGAACAAGAGCACTGGAGGGAATAGAGTGGATGGATGGAGGCGAGTGAAGAAGGAAAATAAAACTTTAGGCACAGAAGAATGTGTAAATATTGAATATCTGTATATAAATAAAACAATATTATTATTATTATTATTATTATTATTATTATTATTATCTTACTCCTTGTCTGACTCTATAACCTTTCTCTTCTACCTCAACAATAAAGGCCCTATTACACTTTTTTTCTTCCATTCCCATCTACCCACTCTATTTTGTGGCTAATATTAGAAACGATATTGGGTTCCTGTATTTTTTTTTAAATTCTAAGGTTAGTACGAATTCTCCATCGATTTTATCTTTCCATGAGTTATAAATCCGCATAACAGATTATAGGAAGAAATTATGAATTAGGCAAGCATATTATACAGGGGATGATTGGAAAACTTAAACTCAGGATAGATTTAGATTTAGATTTAGATTTATTTATTTAGCCTGGTGGAGTTAAGGCCATGTGGCCTTCTCTTCCACTCACCAGAACGAGCATATGTTACATATGAATACAAAAAAAATACAATAATAGTCATATAAAACAGAACAAACATATGTTACACATGAATACAAAAAAATTACAATAGTAGTCATATTAGACAGGACAAACATGTTACATATGAATACAAAAAAAAGTTACAATAATAGTTATTGAACAATTCATTATCTGTCATATTGAATAATAATGAAATTAATGTCTAATAATAGAATGAAACTAAATACAATTAAAATTAAATTAATGATACAATGAATAAAAAAGGAATAACAGCTCGAATCTACTATGCATAAAAAGAAGAGAAAAAAAACACTACAATGAATTAATCTACGCTTTTTATACAAGGCATTAGGTAAATTTATTAACAAATCCTAAGTCTATTTTTATTAAATAATGCAAAAACGCATTATTAATTCTTAAAAAGTAGTATTAGTGAGTTGTTTCTGTTAGTGATTTTATTTTCAATTTATTTCTGAAAGATGGTAAAGTTTGGCAGTCTCTGACATAGGGTGGAAGTGAATTCCATGTTCTAGCAAGAGAAACTGTAAAAGATTTCGAATAATAGGTAGTATGATGAGGAGGGATATAAAGGACACTGTGCTCAAGGGATCGGGTATCTAAGTTATGTGTATCAGAGAGTTTAGTGAAGCGGTGTGATAAATAATAAGGTAAAGATGTGTGTAATATGTTATAGAGTAGGCATAGGGAATGGATGGTTCTACGATCTTGAATACGAAGCCATGACAATTGTTCCAGGGATGGTGTAACGTGATCAAATCTACGTATACCACAAATAAAACGTATGCAAGAATTGTGAACACGTTGAAGTCTTTGGGTAAGAACAGTATTTAGGTCAGTAAAAAGAGTATCACAATAATCAAAATGGGGCATTGCGAGTGTTTCTACTAGCATTTTTCTTAGAGAAAACGGCAAACAATTTCTTATACGATTTAATGAGTGTATTATTGAGAAGATAGTTTTGCAAATGTTATTTATTTGTTTATTCCAAATTAAATGTTTATCCATAAACACTCCTAGATTTTTTACTGTCTCACTATAAGGGATCTGAACCCCATTAAGTGACACATGTAATACTGCATTTGTGTTAATTGAGGATAATAGTCTCTGATGGCCCATAATGATTGCTTGTGTCTTTCTAGGATTTAATTCAAGTCCATATTTCTCTGTCCACGCCGTTAGCGAGTCAAGGTCCTCGTTAATTTTGGTTACCGCGTCATTTAAAGAATATTTGTTCTGAGTGAAGGTAGATCTGCATGTCGTCCGCAAATAAATGATGTTTGCAATGTTTTAGGGAGTCAGGTATGTCGTTTATATAGATTGAAAAAAAGCAATGGGCCGAGCACCGAGCCCTGTGGAACTCCAGCTTTATGGTAGGTCCAAGAAGAGCGTAATGTAGAATTTCCTACAACATATTGCTGGCGCTCACGAAGGTAGGAGTTGAACCATTGCGTGACACTGTCAGAAAGTGAGAGGTTTTTTAGTTTAAGCAACAATAAGTCCAAGTCTACCGTGTCAAATGCTTTACTAAAGTCAAGTAGTGTAAGAATAGTAAGTTTTCGATTATCAGATGCTTCGCGTATGTCTTCACATATATTTAGTAGAGCAGTATTTGTATTGTGTCCTGTCCTAAAGCCTGATTGGTATTGATCTAAAAGGTCGTGTTCAGTTAGGTAGTCAGTCAGTTGTTTGTGGACTAATCGTTCCAAAGCTTTTGAAAGGGTAGGTAAAATACTAATGGGTCGAAAATCGTTAGGAGTTAAGGGAGTTTTTACTTTCGGGAGTGGGCGTACAATTGCTTGCTTCCATAATGTGGGATATATAGAGGTTTGTAGTGAGGAGTTGAAAACATGAGTTATGGTAGGTAGTATAACGTCGATTATTTTGTTAAGTAGAGTGATATTTATACGGTCAGTACCTTAGAGAACTTATGCCCGAGACCATGAACCTACGAGTTGCATACTGTCAATTAGTTAATTAAGAAGTAATGAGTTACAGTATCGCAATGGATAATTCTACAGTGGACAGACTAATATTAATAATAAATAAAGAACAGATAATACAGGCTTAATCACTTTGACTATTTAACTCATGCCCCAAATGGTAGTCAATGACTAATCACGTTTAAATGAATTTTGTTTTAAAACCAATGAGAGTCATGTTTCGCCTCACTCTTTATCGATTTCTCCTTATCAGTTGCTGCTTTTGTGTTATAGAAAGCTCCTCCTTTTTAATATTCTGAACAGATCAGAGCATTATTTTTCTCCAACAAATATATTGAATGTACCAAATAATGAATATATTCCTTGATTTTACTCAGTCATTTACTAAAAAAATGAATAGCCTATAATGTTGATTATAATATACAGTTTGATGTGCTTCATTATTTCTCCACTAGGGTGCATTCTTACAATATTGCAATCCTGTTTGGCAATAAATAATATGATCGAGTTTAAAGCAGAATTTTAATATTATAATAAATATGAAAGTTAAAGTTAATAATTTTGTATATTAAAATTCTTTTAATATTTAAATATAACTTAATATATAAAAACATCTAAATAATTCATTGTTAGTTATTGTTGAATAAAAATGTCTCAGTAACAATTAAAGAAATTGCATTACATAACAGTCTTTGTAGAGAATACTTTTAAAAATTGTTTTAAGTCATTGTTGTCAAAATGGTAAATCCTTCTATTATAACTGTAATAAGAACACCTGCTTAACTTCATATTCTTAAATGAAAGTAAACTAACTCTGATTGGATGTTAAAACAATTAACTTTCGTATTTAACAAATCAAATTAAACCTTATATTTAAAGGACTATTAACCAATAGAATTTAAAATTACCATCATGTGATGTAATAATGTTCTTTAAAATTATAAAAGAAATACACTAGTCATTCTGCATACAACTTTCCACAAAGATAGAAGCAAGAAGAGATCTCCTGATAAAATGTAATATTTAATACATGATTCAAGAAAAGAAAATAATTTATTTTTAATTGACGGTGAAGAATAATACCACATACATTTACTTAATCTGCTGGGAACTTTAAGAACCTGAATAAATGTGAAATTATTTCTACAAGAAACAGTTTTTAGTGATTTTTAAAGTGTTTTCCTATCCAGTTTACCAACTACCGACCCTAAGCAGAGAATCCGGCTCTACCGAAAATTAAACCCAACCTGAACCAGTATTTTTTTATTTATTTTTTAATTTTTTTTTGGACACAAATCCTTCTTCCAAATGTTACTACAACATCGGTCACGAAGAGAATTACTTCTTCAAAACGTCGCCACAACGTAGGACAAAGCTAACCACTTCTTCAAGTTGCAGTGAATATACATAACCACACATTCCTGATTTATTTTTCAAACATCGCCGTTTACATGAAATATATAAATATTTTAATATACTGGTATCTATATATTTAAATAACTACTTTTAATAAACCGTTTAATTTTATTCGTTAAACAGTCCTAAGAAATGCCAATCTTTATTTTCAAATCCTCTAGACAAATTCACTCGTCACTTCGTGACTTATGAGTTTATCGAACACTTGGAAATTACTCGTGGCATTACTTTTGAAAAGTATTAATATATATCAGGAAAGCATTTTATAAACAATATTCCAATGTGTGGAGCATATCAAGATACCCTCTCTCAGTTTGTAAAAAAATTCTTGTTTTTTAACTATTTTTCACGTCCCTCTCATGTAATTGCTTCCAGATCACCCTCCTAACACATTTTACACCCGCTGCTCGCAATCTCCACGCCCCATCAGATTCACTCTTGAAATTATGAAAAAGTATTAGATGCTGCTCCCTTACAGATATGCGAACTGTTGCCCAGTCATTGTTCTGTAATTAATCACGCCACTAATCGTTACAGCCATTATTGTTTGTGAAAATGCGTCCAGATAATAGCATTTCGGTCTTTTCTCTTGTCTGATTTCATTCTCATTCTCTAACTTTTATCAAATTTATCTCCATCCAATTTCCATTACATTGGTATATGACAGCTGTAAAAGTGTCAGTGCGATATATATTCTTCATCGAATACAAAAGCCGCTCTTGAAATAAAATATGCATAAATTCACCAACAATTTTAATGTTTCAGCATTTTTGCTACCAACTTCTTTGTATTTTTGCTCATACTGGAGCAATACTTCAGTCTATTTGATATGCTAGTGCCCATATTTACTATACGAGTATTTTATCTGCTATTAAAATATGCTAACAGCATCTTTGCTACCAATTTTTTTGTATTTTTGCTCATACTGGAGTAATACTTCAGTCTATTTGAAATGCTAGTGCCCATATTTACTATACGAGTATTTTATCTGCTATTAAAATATGCTAACAGCATTTTTGCTACCAATTTTTTTGTATTTTTGCTCATACTGGAGCAATACTTCAGTCTATTTGAAATGCTAGTGCCCATATTTACTATACGAGTATTTTATCTGCTATTAAAATATGCTAACAGCATTTTTGCTACCAATTTTTTTGTATTTTTGCTCATACTGGAGCAATACTTCAGTCTATTTGAAATGCTAGTGCCCATATTTACTATACGAGTATTTTATCTGCTATTAAAATATGCTAACAGCATTTTTGCTACCATTTTTTTGTATTTTTGCTAATACTGGAGCAATACTTCAGTCTATTTGAAATGCTAGTGCTCATATTTACTATACGAGTATTTTATCTGCTATTAAAATATGCTAACAGCATTTTTGCTACCAATTTTTTTGTATTTTTGCTCATACTGGAGCAATACTTCAGTCTATTTGAAATGCTAGTGCCCATATCTACTATACAAGTATTTTATCTGCTCTTAAAATATGCTAACAGCATTTTTGCTACCAATTTTTTTGCATTTTTGCTCACACTGGAACAATACTTCAGTCTATTTGAAATGCCAGTGCCCTTATTTACTATACGAGTATTTTATCTGCTATTAAAATATGCTAACAGCATCTTTGCTACCAATTTTTTTGTATTTTTGCTCATACTGGAGCAATACTTCAGTTTGTTTGAAATGCTAGTGCCCATATTTACTATACGAGTATTTTATCTGCTATTAAAATATGCTAACAGCATTTTTGCTACCATTTTTTTCTATTTTTGCTCATACTGCAGCAATACTTCAGTCTATTTGAAATGCTAGTGCCCATATTTACTATACGAGTATTTTATCTGCTATTAAAATATGCTATCAATATATTCTCTTTTCTATAGAAATTGTACCCGAGGGCGGTTTTTCACTGCAATCATAGCATTTTCATGCTATGCTTTGCAGCTTTTCTAGGGAATTATAGGTGTGGTAGCTTTCCCGTTGCTTTGAACACCGGTGAAGGATGATGATGATAATGAAAAGGATGATTATGATGGCCGGATGATTTTCGTGAACAGTTAGGCCCTAAGCTTCCTGACATTTGTCTCACAGGTGAGGAAAAACTCCGAAAAAAAATTACCCAGAAGCCTGTCCCGACCGGGAATCGAACCCGGGTCCGCTGCGTGACAAGGCAGCACGCTACCTCGAGATCACAACGGTATAATGATTGCATTTCACAAATTCATTTTATTACGATAAATTATACTAACACGGGAATTGTCAACCTATCTTGATTTTTATTCTCTTTTTTTTTTTTTTTTCAGATTGTGATGTATAAAGGCCGTGTCCAAAAGAAAATCTGCCACTTTTAATTGAAAGGTACTAAAATCAAACACCAAATCTCTCATTTGAGCTATAGGGAAGTAATTCATGACCTGAATTGGTAGATTGGATAACTCTCACTACCTGCCGTCCGCGTCGGTTCCCGCTCACTCCTCTCCACTCTTATGAATGCAGGGAGTCCATCTTCCCCGTACAGTGGGGTTACTATTGCTGAATTCTGTCATCTATTTTTGTAGCTTGCAATTAAAAAGGCAGATAATTTTTTGGACACGGCCTTGGTACATCACAACGCTTTTCTGGGAGAAATTTCAAGGTAGGTTTCGACATGCAATGGTTGGCAGTTCCCCTCTAAGTTATGGTTGAAGTAAACCATTAGTATACTGGATCTCTCCGCACGCGTACGTTCCATAAAAACTTCAGCAATAAATTTTAATGTTGAGCGATTCCGGGTTTTGTGGCCGTGATCCATTACTGGTGTTCCTACCAGGCGTTTCTCCCTCAACTGCGGAGGGCATCTTCAGTAACGAGTGCTTCTAGGTGGTGTTACCTTGTCCTAGATTCAACTGTCTGGAAGGAACACCAGTTATAGACCACGGCCACATAGCCCGGAATCTATTAATGTCACGATTACCGGCCGTGAAAGCCTGCATTCCACAAGTAAATTAATAATTAAATAAAAATAAAACGTAGTTTTATTTGATTTTCATATTTATTATATAATTCAGTGACAGCTGTTTCGGTACACTGTACCTTCTTCAGACATGTTAACAAGTTATGAATTGTGTTCCAACTGATCTAAGCAACAATACAACAATATTTATTTAATTTTTTTATTTTAACAAAGGGGATTCATTCAAATCAAGTTCAGAATTTAACAGTTTGTTACTACTTTTCAATTTATTAATTTCTACAGCCACCAAAAGATCTAACTTCTTACCCTTATCACAAACATGTAACATTTCAAAATTTGGATCGAAACAATGATTAAATTGGAATAGGTGGTTATCAGATTTTGAATATTCTAAATTTCTGTTATATGCTCTCATGTGTTCCTTTATCCGAGAGATAAAATGTCTACCAGTTTGTCCTGCATAGACATTGTCACATGTGCCACACTTCAATTTATATACACCTGATAATTTTATACACCAAGTTCTGAACCTCGAACAATATTATTTTTATTGCTTTTTACAGTCTTTAAATATATGATTAACATTAATTACACTGAAATATGGTTCTCATAAATAATCGTATGCCTGAGAGCTAACAAATATATTTGTAACATTTCACTGCATGAAAAGATACACCAATAAACAGAACAAAGAATACATCAGTTTCATTTACGTATAAACACAGAGAACACTCTGTGTTATGTTTTAATCATCACAAACTTTGTATGTACAATTACATTTCCTCTCTCCTGTAAATGAAATTTGTTTGTTCCAATAGTTTTGCAATCACACAGTCCCCAGGCATTTCACTTTCCAATGCATTTAAATTGCACGTAATGGTCCATACCAGAGTTCCTACACACGTGCGCGCATCTCAAAATCTATTATATTCATAACTAGAGTCCGGATGTTAGGCACTTAAAAATTTCAAAATAGGTTCTTACAAAAAATGGACAACAACATAACTTTTTACAGTCTGTAGCGGGGTAATTCCTAGAATTAATTTGATTATTGTTTGGGACCACACAATCTTTTGTATACTGTGGTTAACGGTAACTGAAGGGTTGGCAGGTACAGGTACCTAGCGAAGCGAAACTAATGTTTATCATAAAAGTATAAATTTGATTGACGTGTTGAATATGTTCAAATTTGCAAAACAATAAATTTTGTTAAAAGGAATACTTGAGCCAATTTAAAACTTATCACGTTTCAATGATTTCATTTTTACAACCAATCAGAGTCCTCTTTCACGAAATATTTATCAGTGTTAAATTTGCCATATTAAAGAAAGCTCCTCCTTTTTAATGTTCTGAACAGGTCTGACCATTATTTTGCAGACATCAATTTCAAGACAAGAACCTCAAATTAACCCCAAAAATTAGACCAAATCGGTCGCATTATATAAACACAACTCTCCCTTTCCTCAAGTCCGAAAACAAGAGGTGAACGATCATCGATGACGCAATCCGATCCTATAGATCGAACTACAGCCTGCCTCACGCTCAGGGAAAGTTGTTTCCACTCATCCTAGTGGTTATCGTCCACTCGATGGTGTATGTCAAGAGTGAGAATGAATACTACAGAAATGATCCTGTTGGAAAATTAGTATAAAAGACCAAGAAATTTTATTGTTAACACAGTGTGGTTAGTGGCCCATACAAACATACAGTGTGGTTAGTAACTCATACACACAGACACACACACATACAGTGTGGTTAGTAGCTCCCATACACACACACAGAGTGTGGCTAGTTTATCATATTACAAGTATTCAGGGGGCCTGTTGCTCCCATATTATATTATTATTAATTTGTTGTGAATATTGTGTTGGCATAAGAGGCTAACAAAATGAACTCTTTTTAATTAATTACACAACTCATTGTTACTGATCATCGAACTTCTTGTCCATCACACCAGTAGAACCCAGAAAGAAGCTTAATCTAAAACACGCCCTAAAGAGATCCTTGTGCCTCCGAAAGTTCTGCCGCAAGTCTTATGTTAAGAATATAAACATATGCTATCGATAGCATGCGAAGATATCAGAGATGCTATTGGAATTTGTTTTTCCTTTTTACAAAGAGCAGAACCGTCACTTGAGAATATTTCCGCACCAAATTCTTTCACGAAATTGGTCAGTTTGTCTTTTACTGTTGTCCGCTCTTTAGGTATCTTAAAAAAACTGTTCTAAAGGTATTTGTCCTCATCAGATATATATATATATATGTATGAATATGAACATTTTCTTGGGTTTTCCGCGTCTTGGATTCAAGTTCGGCCTCTGGCGACGTCGGAATCAGTGGCCAGAGGCCGAACTTGAATCCAAGACGCGGAAACCCCAAGGAAACTTTCATATTCATATTTATATCCGCGAAAATCTGCAAAATAACACACACACATATATATATATATATATATATATATATCCATATAACCGAATGCAAATTTTCAGAATATAGGTGTTAAAACTGGAACAGAAAGATGTAATAGCTCCAGCGGTCGCAATTTTCGATGTTTCACAACGAAACACAGAAAGTTATACGTTATTAAAATAAACCTAGGTTGGCACTTCCAAAAATCAGCGAAATAGACCATTAGAAGTGTATAAAAACAGACATTATTAAAATTGTATAGAATAATTACATATGCATTCCTATTATATGGACGTGAATACTGGACCTTAACAACAGATCAGTTAAGGTAAATGGAATCATCCTAAATTAGATTTTTCAGATTTGTATTAGACTAAAAATTACAAGATCACAAAAGGAATATAGATATTAAAGAAGAATTAAATATAGAATAAATTACATCTTTAGTAAAGAAGATATCCCAAACAGAGATATATTTAGAATTAAGGTGAATAAGTGGCAAGTTGACCAAGAGGACAAACCGAAGAAAAAAACTGGAACAACTTGGACACATGAAAGAAAACAAGCTCATAGGAAAAGAACGAAATAAATTTGGGCTCAAAGGAAGCGCCTCTAAGTACTTTGCGTAGTCCTACATGGGCTCATCCGCAATAAAAAAAATACATCTATAGCACTGAGCAACAAAAAAGAAACTTTTTTTTTGTCTCAGAAAGACAAAATATGTGATTCTGATTGCATTTTTTCTCCTGAATTCAAATATGACATCGGTTTTTCTCCATCACGTAAGATTTCCGAGAGACAGGCATTTATAATTTCAAACACTATAATATATTCTACATTTGTAACTACACAATATTCGAACATTCGGACTCGCCTAGAAAGTAAGAAATTACGATTTTCTGCTATATTTCCGCCTGTGGAGCAGCCCTCTTGATGGTCCAACGGTAATCGGCCAGCATATTAGGATTCCATTTGCCTTGATATCTCTTTTCCATAGCTGAAACCATTTGAGTTAGCTCATTTGGTTTTATTTTACAATGGACAAATGGACGAAAAAATGTTTATTAAAAAATATCTGCTTCCTCCATGCACTTTTGCTAAGGGAAATGGTTGCAATACAATTCACAACATGGAGGTAATAATTCCCGTCCTTTTCATGCTCAAATATGGTCGTTCCGTAGATTTTAAGTTCTATGGTTAATATGAATCCCAAGAAATAAGAATTACTATATTAACGTGCAGACATAATTATCAATTTTATATCCTTCTAACTACTGGGAATATCATTCTTATTGGGTTTAATGTACTAGACTAGAATTAAAAAAGATTCAAATTTACATTTTTTTAGAATAACACCGCCAAATTCCCAATAACATCGAAATCTTGAAATTTTTTAAACGAATTTTCCCTAAAAATAAAACCACTTCAATGGTATCTCTATTAATAGGGCATATTATTCACTCCTAACAATAATTAAAAACAAAATAATATCTAGAGAAATCAAAATTAAGATTTATAAAACTTTAATAAGACCCATTATAACATATGGTACCGAAATATGGGTCTTAAATAAAAATACACGCAAACAACTAGCAGTATTTGAAAAGAAAATCTTGAGAAGGATTTTCGGAGCAACTGAAAGAAGATGGATGGAAAATCAGATACATTGTTAAGATATATGGATGTGGAGACATATATATGTCAAAGATTGAGATGGTTAGGACATATCACAAGAATGGAAGATATTATTTTTTTATTGAATCTCCAATAATACGAACCCTATTTCACCATCCGGTTTTTAGTTACAACACAATTAATTATTTACAGTAATTTAGAGTATGGTTAATTTCTAGCGTTATATAATAACGTAATATGAACAAATAAATAAATTAATTAACAAACCAAAAAAGAAACGAACTCAAAGTCTCTTAAAAAATATGATGGATAAAGTCACACAGTTTTCTATAGCAACACTTCTTACATAAAATATTTTGACAAAGGCAGTTGAAATATATTATGGCAATAACCTATTTTTTTAAATAAATTCATGTACTTTGGAATCAAATGCGGGACACTCAAATAACAGATGTGAGATAGTCTGGCTGGAGTTTTTGCAAATGCAGGTATATGTACCTATTTTAAATCGTCAATTGAGTTGGTGTTTACTTGATGAAAATCCATATTTATTAATTAAATCAAAATAAAACGTAGTTTTATTTGATTTTCATATTTATTATATAATTCAGTGACAGCTGTTTCGGTACACTGTACCTTCTTCAGACATGTTAACAAATTATGAATTGTGTTCCAACTGATATAAGCAACAATACAACAATATTTATTTAAATTTTTAAATTTAACAAAGGGGATTCATTCAAATCAAGTTGTGAATTTAACAGTTTTTTACTACTTTTAAATTTATTAATTTCAACAGCCTCCAAAAATCTAACTTATTACCCTTATCACAAATATGTAAAATTTCAAAATTTGGAAATTTAGAAAATTCAAACTATGCTAACCACCTATTCCAATTTAATCATTGTTTCGATCCAAATTTTGAAATTTTACATATTTGTGATAAGGGTAAGAAGTTAGATCTTTTGGAGGGTGTAGAAATTAATAAGTTTAAAAGTAGTAAAAAACTGTTAAATTCACAACTTGATTTGAATGAATCCCCTTTGTTAAATTAAAAAATTTAAATAAATATTGTTGTATTGTTGCTTATATCAGTTGGAACACAATTCATAATTTGTTAACATGTCTGAAGAAGGTACAGTGTACCGAAACAGCTGTCACTGAATTATATAATAAATATGAAAATCAAATAAAACTACGTTTTATTTTTATTTAATTAATATTTTAAATCGTTTCAAATAATGTCCAAATTTACCGTGTCCAGTCATAAATTATGTTAATACAAAATTTGGTTCTACGTATTTGCACTTTATTCGGTCAGAAACAGTTGGGAAAAATAATGTTCTTGCCAAAGCACCATTAATTCTGTTTAACCAATCAGCATTCCAATGTTGTATGAGATCATTTTTTAATACTTTAATAAATGACAGAGAACAGAAGGAGTAAAAGCAATCCATACTTGAATTAGCAGCTGATTTGGCAAGAAAATCTACACGTTCATTTCCTGCTGTTCCAGCATGTCCTTTAATCCTGCCTAGGCAGAAATGTCCAAGATGTTGGTTTTATTTTGTTCTTATGGAGGTTGCAATCGGGTGACGGTTGAATCTGTCATTGATAGCGGAAAGTGTTGCCTGGGTGTCACTATATATACAAGAAGACTTGTTGGTACAAACAATGTGAAGATTGTCTCAAAAATAATCCAGATGGAACCAGTGATTAAGAGGAAGACCGAGAACAAGATAGTGGAATTGTCCAAACAGATGTGAAAGGATTTGGAATAAAGAACTAGAGAGAGTTTGCGATGGATAAAGAAGGATGAAAGAAGGCCAAAGAGGAGGTTAAAGCCCACTCGGGCTGTAATACCAAATAAGAAGAAGATAGGAAAACATTGTTTCATAACAGGGATATATGCCGCGTGGCTATGAACCTTCGGATTTAATAGTAATTAATTCGATATGATTCCATAATAATTAATTCGTAATTTATATGATAATTTAATGGTAGAAGGATCATGATAATTAAATTCGAATCTGTTATTCGCCTGGACAACTGCGCAAAATCATACAATCTCCATTTAGTATGTTTAATTCCGGGCTTAAGAAAATAAATTATAGCTTTTATTCGAAGTTATGTAGATGAAAGTAACAAAATGCGTTTCTGTGTTGGCAGCGGTGATATAGTAGTTACATTCGTTGATTCTAATCTCGAGATCGCGGGTTCAAACCCGGCCAGAATCATTGGATATTTAGGATGGAAAAATCCAACGGCAAATCCTGCGGGAAGGACTTGAAGCCGTGAAGTTTTTAGAAAAAAAAAATCTCAGGACTGAATAAAAAGGCCTCTGAACAAAATTTAACCGATCTTCCTCCATCCAAGTTAGCGAATAATTATTGTTAGTATCCAGCTATAATTCGGAATTTAAAAAAAAATATTGATATCGTGATTGGCCAGAAATAGCTTTACTTTTTTAGTATTATTTTTGTAATATTTTATAATATGAGATTGACCACTGTGGCTCTTCTCGCTAATTACTATTGTATTTAATTACAGGATATCAATAATGTTAGAAGAAGTATTCAAATATGTATAAACGGCACAAGTAGTAGTCTTGAAAATGACAGCTTCGCTGTTGAAACATGTTGACTAATTTTCAATTGGTGAATTGAGTACATTGATCACTTGTTTGACGATTTAATCACCAAGAAGATCATTAGTTTATTGAAGACTATTTAACTCATGCCCCAAATGGCCAATCACATTTCAATGATTTTCGCCTAAAATTTACCAACTAAAGTTTATCATAATAAAGAAAGCACCTCCTTTTTAACATTCTGAATAGGTCATAGCATTATTTTGCACTGACCGAGCCCCTAAGAAATACGGCTACCAGATTGTATATATAGTGCATGAATGCCAACACATACCGCAAGCGGGAGTTAATATAAAAACATTTGTAGCAATTGATTATACTACCAAAAAAGGAAACCACTGTTTGCACTTTCTTAAATGTATTTTTCCCAGGTAATAACATTCCAGAAAAATATAATTGTCATATGACATCAGAAATGAATTAATATACAGTTTGATGTGTTTCATTTTTTTCTCCACTAGAGTGCATACTTACAATATTGCGTTCCTTCGGCAATAATAATATGATCTGGTTGCAGTGACGAACAAAATAAACTAATGAAGCGTACCAATCGTTTCTCATTTGTTTTCGAACATCGCCGTTTACATTACATATACGATTTTTTTTAAATAACTATATTTAAATAATGATTTGTGCGTAAACAGCTTAATTTTATTCGTTAAATAGTCCTAACAAATGCCACTCTTGATTTCCAAATTCTCTAGATAAATTCACTCCTCACTTCGTGAGTCGTGAATTTATCGATAGTTTGGAAATCACTCGTGGCATTACTTATGATAATAAATTGTACAGGGAATGTTCAGACATATAGGGTATTATTAGGGTAGGAATTTAAGGACAGGTTTTATTCATGCGGACATGAACCTCCGGATTTGATAGTGTCATTAATATTGTTAGGTTAAGCCCATTTTTTATAATGTATATATTTGTTTACAAAATTTAGACAAAGGCCTATAAAGATACAATTCATACATTTATAAAGGATAAATGCTGTTATTATTATTAAAAAGTCATACATTTTTAATGCTTTAATAATTGAGAAAAGTCATAGAGTGCAATCTTGATAAAAATTCATCCGTTTTTGAAAATGGACATTGATATTAGTTACTCAAAATGAGATGTTTGAGACTTAATGGTATCATTAGCAGCATCCCCTATAAATATTTATGCTCCGAAAAAAAAATTCTATTCCTTTCTCATTTGAGAATATGTTTAGGTGAGAAATTTTCTTAAGTTAAGTGACGTGATCTGTTCGTTAGTAGAATAGACATACGCATGCAGACGCACTGGGAGAATCAATTTCACGCATCGCCTTCGCACTTAACACCGAGTCAACAGGTTATTAAATTAGAAAATAACTCCCACTGTGAGGAACCTTACAAAACTTTCACGTTCAGAGGAAACTAATTCAAGAGCCAAAGGGTCATCATCTCACACCTCTCATTATGTTCCGTGGGAAACTGTTTCTGAATTCCTTATTAACTTACCTGTTCCATGTTTACTTTATCGAGATCAGAGACAAAAAAAGAGAGAGAGAGTGTTTACAAAATGGTGTTGAATGTTTGGGAAAATACAAGCTAATAAATACATAAAATATATATTTAACTTTTATAGGAATTAATCACTATGAGGTTTAATTTATGGTGAAATTAAATGCTTATTACCTCTCCTCATACAAATCTTCTAAGCAGATCGCGATTTCGAGACCATAATAGTCTCATCTTCAGTACAATCTTGGCGACTGATGTTATGTCGATCGGAAGAAACTCTTCTTTTTCCCTCTGTTGGTGGACCGATGAACCTCTGGCTCAGGTCAAAATTTGCGGGAATTTCGAAGTTATAAGTCTCATCTTCAGTACAATCTTGGCGACTGATGTTATGTCGATCGGAAGAAACTCTTCTTTTTCCCTCTGTTGGTGGACCGATGAACCTCTGGCTCAGGTCAAAATTTGCGGGAATTTCGAAGTTCATACGTTTTCCTTTGTTTTTCTGAATGTGGATCTTTTCCCAAACCGTGAGTTCCTTTTATTTGTCTATTTGTTTAATTAGACTGGCTTTTGATTCAATTAAATGTTTTTCGGACCAAGCATGAGCAGCTACTGCTGACTTTTCCACTTCTCCATTTTTGATGTTTCTAAGATGTTCTTTCACCCTTGTTTTCAAATTTATTTTCGTTTTTCCAATATAAATTTTCTCACAATCCCTGCATTTGATCTGATAAATTCCTGATTTGTTTTCATTTTCAATTCTCCCAATTTTATTGGTTTTAATTATCCTATTAAGGCTGTATTCATTCTTTAGTGCTAATCTTATATTAAACTTTCTGAATTCTTTTTTTTTTAATTTATGGTGTTTCAATGGATGGTAAGTGAATTTCTTGAATTTTATTTTTTCTGTTTCTTTTATAAGTGTGCTTCCATTGATTAATTTTAGTCTTTTAAATTTATTTATTTTCTTGTGTACCATATTTTCTTCATAACCGTTATCTATTGCAACATTAATTATGTGTTCTTTTCCTTTTTCATAGTTTTCTTTGCTCATCGGTGTATTTACCAATCTATGTGTCAACTATTGAATACTGCCTTTTTGTGAGCAAAATGGTTGAATCCTGATCTACTTAGAAGAATCGCGTTCTACTTAGAAGATTTATATGAGGAGAGGTAAGAAACGTTTAATTTCACCATACATAAAATATATCATCATCATAAGACATTCACGAATTTAGGCCATTTGTTCACCTGTTTCGGCCTCAAGAGAAACACCATCCAAAAGTCTTTTGAGTGGACGTCCTGATCTTTTTCTTCTTGCAGGTTGATATTTTAACATTTCTTTAGGTATCCTGTGATCTTCCATTCGAAGAACATGTTGCATCCATCTTGACTTATAATCATACATTTTGTTTTCAAAAGGTTCCATGTGTAATTCTTCTAAGGTGTCTTCATTTTTTTTTGTGATCTAGTAAGTGTGTATTCTGCAGTCCTCCGAAGGTATCTCATTTCAGCAGATCTAAGTCTCTGTATATCCTTCTGTTTCAATGTCCATACTTCGCTACCATACAAAAGAGTTGGAAGAGCCAGTGTTTTATACACTTTTAGTCTTGAATATTTTTGGACTAACTGTGGCTTGGAGATAGAATTTATTAACCCTAAAATTCTTTAAAAAATATATGTTTGCATTTACATCCATTTCTTTTTCATATGAGATATATATATATTTTTTTTTTCCAAATGCCCCAGGTTTGTCTTTCGACATTCCTGGTTTCTCTCCTGGCATGGCGTACTTGTAACCCACTTCTGAGGTTGGGGCGCCTGGAAGGCGGGATTACGTTGCCCCGATGATATGATGGGTGATGATGATGATAATGGTGCGCCAGGAGAATCTCTAATCCTAAGCTTAACCTAAGATGAATATGAATGATGATTATTGCGATGGCCATATGATTTCGGGGACCGTTTGGGCCTTAAAATTTTCCTGACATTTGTCTTACAGGTGAGGAAAAACCCTGATAAAAACCTCACCCAGAAAAACTGTCCCAATCGTGGATCGAACATTGCATCCTAGAAATGTAAAATTATTCACCTGCTACAAAAAATTATTGTCAAGTAGAACATAAAATATATATTTTTAGTCAATTACCCAAGTTGTCGTTTCGACATTTCTGGCGATCTCTCCTGGAATTGCGTAATTGTAACCCACTTCTAAGTTTGGGGCGCTTGGAAGGCGGGGTTACGCTGTTCCGATGATATGATTGGTGATGATGTTAATTAATAGTGGTGCGCCAGAAGAGTTCTTAATTCTAAACTTAATCTAAGGCGAATGAATGATGATGATTATGATGGCCATATGATATTCGAGGACCGTTTGGGCCTTAACGTTTCCTGATATTTGTCTTACAGGTGAGGAAAAACTCAGAAAAAACTCACCGAGGAAGTTCACCGGGGATCGACCACAGGCCCGCTGCATAACAAGGCAGCACACTACCTCGAGACCACAGCGGTGGACACATAAAATATATAAAGTACTGATTACGATTATTGTGTGAAAGTTTGTATACCTATTAATAAAATTCCGGGCTCATAAACCTGGTGCAACCGAAATAAGCTAATAAACCCTTGAACATCCTATCCACTTCGAATAACTACATAGGTCTGGTTCAGCTGTAAATTAGAACTCCATGATGCGACCTGCCTAGACGATCCGTGGCCTACCAATCGGCCGCTAGTCTCATATCCTCGTGTGTCATTTACAGATGTAGGCGATATCTCCTCTACTACTTAATTTTTTTACTAGAGCATACCATCAAATCTTTAGAGGATAAAGAAGGCCTACAACTCAATGGTATTAATAAGCTGTTAGTTTATGCTGTTGATGCAGTATTAATAGGCGATAGCGAGGAGATACTAAAGGCCAACCCGCACACACACTGTTGAGTAACACTATGAAATTGGGACTGGAAGTAAATATCAATAAAAGTAAATATACGGTCACTCATAGAAATACATTATATAATGGAAATAGACAGCTGATGACAATGAGGAAAATTTTGAGGAAGTGGCTGAATTCAAATACGTAGGAACAATAATCACAAACAGGAATGAGATGCTCAAAGAATTAAACATAGGCTCAATTCTGGAAATGCATGCTATTATCCATAGAAGAGACTCTTGTCCCAACTGCTTTCAAAATATGTTTAAACTGAAAATATATAAAACTATTGTTCTACCAGTTATATTATATGGATGCGAAATAAAGACTCTTACTTTAAGGGAGGGAAGGAGATTACGATTATTTGAGAATAAAGTTCTTATATGACAATTTTTGGACCAGGTGAATGGAGAAGACTGCATAAAAGTAAACTACGTGGTCTTTATAGGAAGCCAGATATAATTGAGAACAGTTAAGTCTGGTAAACTGCGCTGTCCCAGATCAGTGAAAAAAACACCGAATGACAATGAAAGACGTGCATGGAAGCTTATTGTAGGCAAATCAGACGGAAAAACGTCAGGTTGGTATAACCAAGAATGAGGGTGGGAAAATAACATTATGATTTTAAGAGAAGTCGATTATACAGGGGCTGATTGGAAAATATTAGCTCAGGATAGTGATGTATGAATAGCTTATGGCCCGCGCGGCCAATTAACCTAGAGGTTCGATAGCCAGTGAGTTTAGTTAGTTATGCCTTTTCCCGGGACATGTGAACAGATATTCCTGGTCCCCGCGTTTATAACTGATTTTTTTTTCAACTTGGAGCTGCTTATTCGTTCCCTGGGTGTCCACTTGTCTCCTACTAAACGAAATTTAATAAGTGAATTTAAAGGGTCAAGGTTCTGATGTTTTAAATTGCTCGGCTCTGGATCGGAACTAATTCAGGACTAAGCCTAATTTTTATTCTGGTATTTTAAAAATGCCATTTTTTTTTCAAATAATGCACTTATTAAACAGATTCAGAACTATTGTTCTTTCGACTAATCTGAAAATAATTGTAGTGCAAACTGTCGTTATATCGCATATTTTGACTATTATTGACATCTTATTGTCTCATGAGTACCAATAGTTGTACTTAATGCAGTTTTTATATAGTGTTTTCAAATATGTATTCGGAATATCTCCATCATCCATAGTTTTTTTATTTCAATTTCAAATAATGGATTTAAATAATTATTTCTAATAAACGTTTTTTCGTCCATTTGTCCATTGTAAAATAAAACCAAATGAGCTAACTCTGGAGATTTCAGCTATGGAAAAGAGATATCAAGGCAAATGGAATCCTAATTTGCTAGTCGATTATTATTGGACCATCAACAGGGATACTCCACAGGCGAAATATAGCAGAAAATGTCATTTCTTACTTTCTAGGTGAGTACGAATGTTCGAATATTGTGTAGTTACGAATGTAGAAATATTAAAGTGTTTGAAATTATAAATTCCTGTCCATCGGAAACCTTGCGTGATGGAGAAAAATCGATAGGCCTATCATATTTGAATTCAGGAGAAAAAATAATATCAGAATCACGTATTTTTCTTTCTGAGACAAAAAAAAAGTTTATTTTTGTTGCTCAGTGTAATTAAGAATTATATTTCTATAACAATTTTTTAAACTCCTTATAATTTTTGGTGTTTCTAAAAATTATAATAAACAAACATCTTTGAATATTTATGTCAAATTCTCTTGAAGAAATGGGTAGTAGAAAATTCTCATTGTTCTAAAACGTAGAATGGAGAAAGATATAAAAGCTGAAAATAATCATAAACTTTTCTATCGTTACTCTATCCTAACGTTCCTACTCGAGTGCGCTGTATATTTGTCACCTTTAATATTTCATGAAACGGCGCAAGACGGTCCTAGGATGCGGGCATTAACGTTCCCCTGGTAGCATAAAAGACCAACTTTATGGAAGAAGGGCGCAATTGTATCGAATTCTGCTATATTTTGCAGTGGCCCCGGTAAGAATCTTGTATTCCTTACCTCGTCTCCTTAAAAGAAACGACAATAAACACGAGAGTAAACGAACGTGCGTGGTTTATTTCATATTATTCATGAAGCTATAAAACTTCCTAAATTCATTTGTCTCGAGCTTATATAGAAATTTATTTTAATATTTGGATATAGTCCTTACATTCTTTCTCTTTTTTCCTTTCTGACTTCTCAATTGTATCGAATTCTGCTATATTTTGCAGTAGTCACAGTAAGAATCTTGTATTCCTTACCTCGCCCCCTTAAAACAAACGCAATAAACACAAGAGTAAACTATCCTGCATGGTTTCTTTTATATTATTCATGAAGCTATAAAACGTCCTAAATTAATTTGTCTCAAGTTTACGTAGAAATTTATTTTAATGTTTGGTAATAGTAAAGTAAAATAAAGCATTCCCACTACAGGCCTCAGGAGGCCCTTGGGCTAGTAGGAGATTAAGACTCCCACTTTTTCTAGACAATCAGCACTTCATGTCAGCGAGGAGATACTAAAGGACAACACGCACACACTATTGAGTGACACTAAGAAATTAGGACTGGAAGTAAATATCAGTAAAACTAAATATATGGTCACATACAGAAATTCAGTATATAATGGAAATGGACAGTTAATGACAAATGAGGGAAATTTTGAGGAAGTGGCTGAATTCAAATACCTAGGAACAATAATCACAAATAGGAATGAGATGCACAAAGAAATTAAACATAGGCTCAATTCTGGAAATGCATGCTATTATGCATTGCAGAGACTTTTGATGTCCCAACTCCTTTCAAAAAACGTTAAGCTGAAAGCATATAAAACTATTATTCAACCAGTTATATTATATGGGTGCGAAACATGGACTCTTACTTTAAGGGAGGAAAGGAGATTACGAGTATTTGAGAATAAAGTACTTAGGAAAATTTTTGGACCAAAGAGAGATGAACAGACACGTGAATGGAGAAGAATACATGACAATGAACTACACGGGCTTTATAGAAAACCAGATATAATAAGAACAGTTAAGTCTTGTAGACTGCGATGGGCAGGACATGTTGCGCGTAAGTTATGGGTAATGAAAGACGTGCATTGGAAACTTCTTGTAGGAAAGCCAGAAGGAAAACGCCCAGTTGGTAGACCAAGAATGAGGTGGGAGAACAACATTAAATATGATTTGAGGGAAGTAGATTATACACGGGAATGATTGGAAAGCATTAGCTCAGGATAGGGATGTATGGAGAGCTTATGTCCGCGCGGTCATGAACCGACGGGTTCGATAGTGCCAGTGAGTAAGTAAGTAAGTAACCGCGGTGCGGTGCGAGGTGCGGTGCGCGGTAAGGTGCGCGTTGCGGTGCGCGGTAAGGTGCGCGGTGCGGTGCCCCGTGCGGTGCGAGGTTAGGTGCACGGTGCGGTGCGCGATGCGGTGTGAGGTGCGGTGCGCGGTGAAGTGCGCGTTGCGTTGCGAGGTGCGGTGCGCGTTGCGTTGCGAGGTGCGGTGCGAGGTCCGATGCGCGGTGCGGTGCGAGGTGCGGGTCGGTTTGAGGTGCGGTGCACGGTGTTGTGCGGTGCGTGGTGTGTTGCGCGATAATGTAATGTAATGTAATGTAATATATAATATAGTAATAGAAAGATTATAGTGTAATGTAATGTAAAGTAATGTAATGTAATAATGTAATGTAATATAATATAATAGGCCTGTATATATTCTATATAAGACAAAACGTTTCAGACTCACAGAATAATTCAGTGGTTATTTTAATTTCTAAACAGCGACTTTTGTAATTGAAGCATCATCGAATGTTGTGTTGTTTTTTATATTTTAACTCAATCTTTATTAACATTTTGGTTAATTATATAATTCTATCCGTAAGGTAAATTTGAGGAACATTTGATGCAATTGGCTTAAATCTTGAATGTTTGCGAACAAAATAATTCTCTACAGTTTCAGAAGGAAGTCAGGAATTCAGTATCTCCTACGCAGAAATCAACGCAATTATTAAAACAAAATAAATCGAAGTTCGCACTTCTCCAACGTTTATAATAAAGCGGTCACATATTCAACATATTATAAAGCCTAAGATTAAGTTAGACATGTTTTTAAAATACATTACGAAACTCCGTTGAGGTTACTGTTTAAAGTTTTAATAAATATATAACAGTATCTGATATCTCAGTCGTCCACAATAGTTTGCAGTGTTGTTTCATAGGAGGCATTTCGATAACTTATGTATCATTTTCTGCTTTCATTTTGGTACTGAATGTTATTGGTAATTATTTTGTACAGAGGATTTATACGTTCAGCAGGTGTTTATTTGTGGTTTCCTTGATAATTTATAATTGTTCCAGAACGTTGATTTTCGAAACATCGTTTTCTCTATTCAGGATAGATAATACGTTTTCACCTGGGTTATGAAATCTCCTATTTTAAAAATGAAAATCTATTTAACAAACTTCATCATATCATCATAGTACATTCACGAATTTAGGCCATTTGTTGACCTGTTTCGGCCTCAAGAGAAACACCATCCAAAAGTCTTTTGAGTGGACGTCCTGGTCTTCGTCTTCTTGCAGGTTGATATCTTAACATTTGTTTGGGTATTCTGTGATCTTCCATTCGAAGAACATGTTGCATCCTATGTAAAGTGATCCCGCAACAGGCCCGGAGGCCCTTGGGGTAGTAGGACGTTAAGGCTCCAACTTTTTCTAGACAATCGGCACTTTATGTCAGCCGGGGTTGTCAGCTCTGCGTGACGGCCGCCTTTACCCCAGAACAAGCGTCTGGTACTCATTTCCTTTAGAGGCTGAGTCGACCCCAGGGCCATAGTGCCGCCAGACAGTTTGGGTCAGTTTAAAACAAACTTAATCAATTTAATTGTATAGCTATGTGGAACAATCAAAAGGATATTTAAAAGCGCAAGAAAAGAAACAAAACTAAAATTTTATAAAACAGTGGCAGTCCCCTTACTATTGTATGGTAGTGAATTTTGGGTTTTAACTAAAAGAGAAGAGAAGATCATAGAAGCAGCTGAAATGAGATTTCTGAGAAGTGTGGCTGGTTGCAAACTTCTAGATAAGAGAAGAAGTGAAGATATTAGAAATGAGCTAAATATCTTTAAACTCTTAGATAGAATAACAGAATCAAGAAAAAATGGAAAGAACATGTTCAAAGAATGGAAGCTGATCGCATTCCCAAAACTATACTGAAATACAAACCAAAAGGACGCAGGAATGTTGGTAGACCGAAAAAGAGATGGATCCAACTTTTGAATGAGAATCTATGAGACCGGAACAAGCCACATGGGCTTAATCCGTGATTATTAATGATGATGATAACCTTCATTCTTTATGAAATCTCTGAAATTTTCACTGAATCTTGAGCAAATCAGAACAAATAACAAACTAAATAATATAATTTCAAATGGAACAGAAGAAACAAACAAATATCAAAACAAAGGAGTTTACAAATTGAACTGTAATAGCTGTGATAAATTTTATATAGGAAGAACTACTAGAAACTTCACGACAAGTTGAACATTTCAGATATTTCATAAAGAATGAAGGTAAATCCAGTTTTCCAAACATATGATAGAAGCAGGACATCAATTCAACACAATAGACAACGTATTATCGATCCTGCATAGAGAAAACGATGTATGGAAAATCAACGTTCTTGAAGAATTAAAAATCATCAAGGAAACCACAAATAAACACCTGCTGAACGAGAACGTACCCAGCAATATAAACCCTCTGTACAAAATAATTACCAACGACAGTCAGTACCAAAATGAAAACAGAAGATGAAACATTGTTATCGAAAGGCCTCCTATAAAACAACACTGCAAACTATTGAGGCAGACTGAGATATCAGGTACTGTTTTACAATTATTAAAACATTAAGTTAGACATGCAGGAAAATCATTCAATATAATATTGGTAAAATATGTATGAATGTATGAATTGGAGCTGTCAATAACGCTTAGAATCGTTTCAGATTTAATCATAAACTACATTTGAAAAACATTACAAACCATTATATCGATAATATTGAATAAACTCTTGTTTTTCTACTTTTTTTTTGTTTAGACTAAATGTTTTCTTTGTACTTTTAGTTTATAAATGAAAACCAAAGCATTGCAAATCTGACATGTCTCTGTTGTTGAAAATGAGTTTCATATCGATATTTTATTATTTGCCAAGACCTATTCATATCCATGCTAACTGTGATGTCTCGTCATCTAATTAGTGACGCGCATGAATGGATTAACGAGATTCCCTCAATCCCTAACTAGTATAAAAAGTTTTAGAATAAGTATATATTTTTTGCACTATATTTCAAGTAATGTCCACCGCTGTGGTCCCGAGGTAGCGTGCTGCCTTGTCACGCAGCGGGCCCGGGTTCGATCCCCGGTCGGGGCAGTTTTTCTGGGTGAGGTTTTTATCGGGGTTTTTCCTCGCCTGTAAGACAAATGTCAGGAAAACTTTAAGGCCCAAATGGTCCCCGAAATCATATGGCCATCATCCTTACCATTATCATTATCATCATCATCCTTCACCGGTGTGGAAAGCAACGGGAAGCTACCACACCTACACAATTCCCTAGTAAAGCTGCAAGCAAAGCATGAAAATGCTATGATTGCAGTGAAGGACCTTGCCTTTGGGCAGAATTACTATGGATGGATATTTCAAGTTCTGTTACAAAGCATTTTATTATATGGGTCCGAAACATGGACAGTAAGTAGAAAACAAGCCAACAAGCTGTTAGCAGTAGAGATGGACTTTTGGAGACGATCAACAGAAAATTCAGGAAGGGATGAGGTCAGAAACAGCACAATATTGGAAATTATGAAAGTTGAACAAATCATATTAGGAAAAATATAAGAAAAACGTTTGAAATGGTATGGACAACCTCATAAGAATGGAAGAGAGAATACCAAAGAAGATCCTTAATTGGAAAGCTAATGGAAGAAGTGGAAGGCGCAGGCCTAGAGAACGATGGATGGATGGTGTGAAGAGAAGTATGAAAGCTATAGATTTGAGCTTCTCTAGACAGGAACCTCTGGCGAGAAATCACGTTGGGTTGAAGGAGAAACACTGAATTGTTGAATATTCGTATATAAAAAAAGTTTGCGTGTAAATTATAACTGCAATTTTTTCCTCCTCCTGTAGGCCTAGTACATTCCATTCCATTCCATTAACGCAGTTTAACCTCTCACTTTATATGTACTTTCACGTGCCACACGCCACCCGGACCTTACAGTGACACAACCTGTTGGGAGACGGATTTTAACTGTGGATCGTACACATACGTTTTTGATCACACAAGGACATGAAGGGCCTCCACGAATCAGTGATCGGCTCAATGCCGGAGCCTCCTCCACTTCAACTGATTTCACAACCTATTGGGGTAAACTCCGACTCTTTCAGATAAATATTATCTATATTAAACAGATGTCACTCCCCTACTCTAAGGGTGTTTCCTTGACCTTAACACTGACTACAATATTCACAGCATACGCAGTAACACCAGGCATGCTGATAATTTAAAAATCAGACCACTGACATAATTTTAATTGCCATATTCGTAATTAGGAGGTTCATTTTATACAACTTTTTTACTTTTACTTCCGTAACTTTTTGGCTGTTGTCTAGTGTTATCACATTTGGTCCCTACTAAGTTCGTTCGATTAAATTTATAAAAATAAATAGATAAATAAATGTTTCCACCCGTACAATCTCAACAGCTGCATACCTTTGGAATTCACTAATTGTAATATTTCGCTGTAACATAAATGATTGGACTACAATCCTTGTCTCCTAAACTTCAAAAGGTGAATTATTTACATAAGTGCAAGTAACATCAAACTCCTTGTAATGAAAAGTGTTTACAGTATTTTCAGTAAGTAACGCCAAAAATATAGTCACCTTTATGTTACAAATAGTCCACCGCTGTGGTCTCGAGGTAGCGTGCTGCCTTTTCACGCAGCGGGCCCGGGTTCGATCCCCGGTCGGGGCAGTTTTTCTGGGTGAGGTTTTTATCGGGATTTTTCCTCACCTGTAAAACAAATGTCAGGAAAACTTTAAGGTCCAAACGGTCCCCGAAATCATATGGCCATCATCATCATCATCCTTATCATTATCATCATTCTTCACCGGTATGGAAAGCTTCGGGAAGCTACCACACCTACACAATTCCCTGGTAAAGCTGCAAGCATACAATGAAAATGCTATGATTACAGTGAAGGACCTATCTTCGGGCAGAATTACTATGGATGGATGGATATTACAAATATTAGTAAAATAAATTCGTTATATCTGCACTTTGGTAATACATTATTTTGAAATCTCGTGAATCGTTTGTGGTAACCGTGTGTTGTGATGATAATCTTAGCTTTTAAATATTTCTTTTCTTGTGTATTTGTTTTACGACATAGAGGACAAGCTTTGCACATTGCCAGAGTTACATATAGGAGGTAGGGATTCCCATATCATGTAGGTGTATACAAAAACATTTCTCAAGAGGGAGCTGCTGTTTATGATTCTACAGTGCAGTTGGTATCTGGGAATTTAACAGTATACATTTTACATGTGAACGTAAGATAAACTTGGTTCAGTTCTTCTATCACACCCACAAACACGCTGTAACAGTATCTTACACAGTTGATACATTTTTACTCCTTCCAGTAATATTATTATTCTCTTGGAATCTTCTCTATTCCTAACTTCCTCTATCCATCTATTAACCATCAGTTATCTTAAGTCTTCCTCAACCTCATCTTAGTTTCTGTCTTCCAACCTTTCTTCTTCCTTCTGGTTTCCCTTCTAAAAATACTTTTTGCACTTCTTTCCTGCTCCATCTGCAACAAATGTCCTAACTAACTAACTCACTGGCACTATCGAACCCGTAGGTTTATGGCCGCGCGGACATAAGCTCTCCATACATCCCTATCCTGAGCCAATGTTTTTCAATAATCCCCTGTATAATCTACTTCCCTGAAATCGTACTTAATGTTATTCTCCCACCTCATTCTAGGTCTACCAATTTGGCGTTTTTCCTCTGGTTTTCCTACAAGAAGCTTCCATGCATGTCTTTCATTCCCCATGTGCCACATGTCCTGCCCATCGCAGTTTACGAGACTTAACTGTTCTCATTATATCTGGCTTCCTATAAAGACCATGTAATTCACTGTTAAGCAGTCTTCTCCATTCGCCTGTCTGTTCATCTCTCTTTAGTCCAAAAATGTTCCTAAGAACTTTATTCTGAAATACTCGTAATATCCTTTCCTCCCTTAAAGTAAGAGTCCATGTTTCGCACCCATATAATATAACTGGTAGAATAATGGTTTTATACATATTCAGTTTAACGTTTTTTGAAAGGAGATGGGAAGTCAAAAGTCTCTGTAATGCATAATAACATGCATTTCCAGAATTGAGCCTATATTTAATTTCCTTGTGCATCTTATTCCTGTTTGTGATTATTGTTCCTACGTATTTGAATTCAGCAACTTCCTCAAAATTTCCTTCATTTGTCATTAGCTGTCCATTTCCATTATATAATGTATTTCTATGTGTGACCATATATTTAGTTTTATTGATATTTACTTCCAGTCCCAATTTCTTAGTGCCCTATCCATTCCAATCCCTTTCTTCTAATATCCCCTACTAGATCAAAATTCCCGCATCTTCTTCTTCTTCTTCTTCTTAACTTCACGGGCTAGGCAAAAATTGCCTGTTCCACCTCACAGTTGTTCTGTCCATCTTTCACTGGTCTTCCTACATTCCTTGAACCTCTTGGCTTGTAATTCAATGCTGCTCTTGGTAATCTTGTTACATTCAGTCTTTCTACATTAAACCATTTCTCTCTATATTATCTGATTTTCTCATTCAATTGATATATATTTAGCTCTGTTCTTATATATTAATTCTTTATCCGATCAAATCTTGTGCAGCCTTTTGTTCTTCTAAGGAAGTTCATTTCTGCGCTTTGTATTCTATTTTGTAATTTTTTGGTCATTGTCCAAGTTTCGCTCCCATAAAGTAATGCAGGAACTGCCAATGTTTTATAAAACTTCTATCTAGTATCTCTTCTTGTTTTATACTTCAATGTTTTATGTATAGTTCCGCATATCAACTTAAATTTCGACAGTTTCATATTTAAGCCTCTTTCAGTTTTTTGTGTTTATAGTAAAACTACAACCCAAATAATTAAAATTTGTTACTTGTCCCTACATATTTTTTTTCAATTACTGATTCGTTCTAATTCTCCACATATGCCGTTCCTGCACTGCTCCATATATTTTCCTTATTATTCTTCTTTCCCTTGCATTTAATATAACTTACTGCACATATTTCAAGTATTTCTTCCAAATAAGTAAATCAGCATTACTAATTCCGTTTAGAATAGATAAAACACCTTTCAGCCATTAAAATATGGCATATTTCAATTTTTTTCTCGGCAACAATTCTGGTTACAGAAATGAAATTTGGTATGTGATATCTATATGTCAATGTGAGCATGTTTGCCTACTTACGTAAATTTTAACTTCAGTCGTTATGGTTAATTAAATACTCAAAATGTCAGCTGAAAATTTTGCATTGTCTTGCCGTTTCCCTGATAATTTTCCTACATTTCAACATATTTTAATGATTCTTGTTTTATTTTAGTAATTAATGTTGTAGCTACAAAATATACAACAATTGCTTAATTATATAGAGTGAAAATATTTTATTTTTTATTTCAAATTAATTCATACTCATTTTTGTTAAAATTTGCATTAAAATATTTTTCAAATAAAATATAATAGGTAAATTACTAATTGTAGTATACTTTTGTTCATCCATCCATCCATAGTAATTCTGCCCGAAGGCAGGTCCTTCACTGCAATCATAGCATTTTCATGCTATGCTTTACTAGGAAATTGTGTAGGTGTGGTAGCTTCCCGTTGTTTTCCACACCGGTGAAGGATATTGATGATGATGATGATAATGATAAGGATGATTATGATGATGATGATGGCCATATGATTTCGGGGACCGTTTGGACCTTAAAGTTTTCCTGACATTTGTCTTACAGGTGAGGAAAAACTCCGATAAAAACCTCACCCAGAAAAACTGCCCCGACCAGAGTTCGAACCCGGGCCCGCTGCGTGACAAGGCAGCACGCTACCTCGAGACCACAGCGGTGGACCTTTTGTTCATATGTACATGCAAAATGTCGTCTCAATATCTTGAAAACTTTGGGAGTTATCAGGGAAACCGTATTGAAACAAATGAAGTTACGGTAAACAAGCGACAAACTTACCGAAGATGTAGGTACCTTCTAAAATTAAAGAGCTCACTAGAGTGACAGCATTGCACATTTTTAAACATAATTCGAAACATAATAGAGGTATCAATGGAAATTTTTCACTAATTTAAAGATGAAGTTTCAATCTATATGAAAAAAATTGAAAAATTACTTGTTTTGACCCTTAAAGGTGTTGTTCCCCCTTAAACTAATAAACAAATTAACAATATTGCACTGTAACAAAAATAGTTGCTGAAATATATGCAAATAATAAGAAATTAAAATACGTTTGACCTAAATGTATTTATGATAGTAAGCTTATTTGCTCATATTTTTTATAGAAAGCCTTAGTAATTAATAATGGAACTGCAAGTGACTTTTTAAAACAAAGTTATAAAATGATTGTTTACCAACTTTATATTTTTTCCCTAGTGATGTAATGAGCGAGTTCAAAATCGACATTTTTTTAGTTACTTTCGCTTAATTAAATACGGTACGTTAATTAGCCCATCCCCAAGTATATGGTTTGCTTGCTCCTATCTTCCTCTCAGCATCGTGTAAACACCATTTATCATGTCCTCGCTATTACTTTCTTATGTTTGGCTAATATTTTTAACTCGTACATAGGGTTTGCAACTCTCATCTATTACTTCTTGTTCTCTAGTATTCAAGCCTTGGACATTCCATGTGCCAATAGCAAAGGTCCGTTTTCGTAGCTTAAGTCTGTCATATTTAAATCCATCCAGCTGACATATTTGACTGAAGTACGTAGCGATATACTTTTTGCCAGCCTGACGCCTAACCCCCAGATACGGAGGACCTGGTTTTTTTTTGGGGGGGGGTTTGCTCCCTTAGCCGACAGGTCTCAGTTTTAAGGCGCTGAGAACTCGCCTTTCGTCCCATCCTGTTAGCTACAGTCTATTACGACTGCAGTCAGGGAGCACGACGAAAACGTAGGATTAGGACTTGCTGGCAGAGCTGGTAAAAAGTCGCAGTGGCATTACTCGAGATTTATTAAGGTATATATAGTTAGAAATACATTATATAATGGAAATGCTCAGCTAATGACAAATGAGGGAAATTTTGAGGAACTGGCAGAATTCAAATACCTAGGAACAATAATCACAAATAGGAATGAGATGTACAAAGAAATTAAACATAGGCTCATTTCTGGAAATGCGTGCTATTATGCATTGTAGAGACTTTTGATGGCCCAACTCCTTTCAAAAAACGTTAAACTGAAAATATATAAAACTATTATTCTACCAGTTATATTATATGGATGCGAAACATGGACTCTTACTTTAAGGGAGGAAAGGAGATTACAAGTATTTGAGAATAAAATACTTAGGAAAATTTTTGGACCAAAGAGAGATGAACAGACAGGTGAATGGAGAAGACTTACATAACAATGAACTACATGGTCTTTATAGGAAGCCAGATATAATAAGTAGAGTTAAGTATCGTTGACTGCGATGGGCAGGACATGTGGCACGTATGGGGAATGAAAGAGGAGCATGGAAGCTTCTTGTAGGAAAACCAGACGGAAAACGGGGAGTTGGTAGACCAAGAATGAGGTGGGAGATTAACATTAACTATGATTTGAGGGAAGTAGACTATGCGGGGAATGATTGGATGGGGATGTATGGAGAGCTTATGTCCGCGCAGCCATGAAACCTAGGGGTTCGATAGTGCCAGTGAGTAAGTAAGTATTTATTTTTACAAATTTAATCGAATCAACTTAGTAGGGACCAAAAATGATAACACTGGACAACAGCCAAGAAGTTTGCGGAAGTAAAATTAAGCAACTACATAAAATTAAGCGACTACATAACAATGAACTACGTGGTCTTTATAGGAAGCCAGATATAATAAGAACAGTTAAGTCTCGTAGACTGCGATTGGCAGGACATGTTGCGCGTATGGGAAATGAAAGACGTGCATGGAAGCTTCTTGTAGGAAAGCCAGAGGGAAATCGCCCAGTTGGTAGACCAAGAATGAGGTGGGAGAATAATATTAACTATGATTTGAGGGAAGTATATTATACAGGGAATGATTGGAAATCATTAGCTCAGGATAGGGATATATGGAGAGCTTACATCCGCGCGGCCATGAACCTACGGGTTCGATAGTGCCAGTGAGTAAGTAAATATACATAGTCGACATCTGTACCCTTCTCGAGGTCGTACCAACCATTGGGTTTGCAATTAAATTCGTAATGTACATAGCACTGAAAATAGCAAACGGGATATTCATATTATTTCTCTTTTTCTGATTTGCTTCTATTCCAAAAAGAATCCTCTAGTTTCACATAAAAATTGTTCTTTATTGAACATGAATGTATCATACTGCCAGAAGGAAGATATTAATATTAAATTTAGTACGTTTTGTCAGCGATTACAGACTGAATTTTCTCACGTTGTCGGCCCTGAACCAGGAATCAAAAATCAGGGTGACAACATGAGAAAATTCAGTCTGTAATCGCTGACGATTGGGCTAAGAAGCTGTGAAACATATTGTTGACAGAAACAACTCTTAAGAGGTAAGAACGAACAGACAAATGTTTTCATATTTGAAGAGAAAAATTATACGCTCAGACCGGGACTTGAACCCGGGACCCTTGGTTTTCTAGTCCAAGTGCTCTACCATTTGAGCTACCTGAGCAGCTCAAATGGTAGAGCACTTGGACTAGAAAACCAAGGGTCCCGGGTTCAAGTCCCGGTCTGAGCATGTATGACACAAAACGGATAGTGAAAGATAAAAGTTTGAAGAGCACCCAATTAAAATTTTACAACATTAGGGCAGTGACTGTCTTAACATATGCAAGTAAAAATTGGCCACTTAACCATTCAGAGAGAAGAAAAATACAAACTGCAGAATTGAAGGTCTTACGTTCAGTAGCAGGTGTGACAATTTTCAACAAAAAAAAATGAAGATGTTAGAAAAGACATAAATATGTTCAATTTAACAAATATAATTGACGAGGAGATACTAAAGGACAACACGCACACACTATTGAGTAACACTGAGAAATTGGGACTGGAAGTAAATATCAATAAAACTAAATATATGGTCACACGTTGAAATTCATTATAAAATGGAAATGGACAGATAATGACAAATGAGGGAAGTTTTGAGGAAGTGGCTGAATTCAAATACCTAGGAACAATAATCACAAATAGGAATGAGATGCACAAAAAAATTAAAACATAGGCTCAATTCTGAAAATGCGTGCTATTGTGCATTGCTGAGTCTCTTGATGTCCCAACTCCTTTCAAAAAACGTTAAACTGAAAATATATAAAACTATTATTCTACCAGTTATATTATATGGATGCGAAACATGGACTCTTACTTTAAGGGAGGAAAGGAGAATACAAGTATTTGAGAATAAGGTACTTAGGAAAACTTTTGGACCAAAGAGAGATGAACAGGCAGGTGAATGGAGAAGACTACATAACAATGAACTACGAGGTCTTTGTAGGAAGCCAGATATAATAAGAACAGCTAAGTCTCGTAGACTGCGATGGGCAGGAGAGCAGGACATGTTGCATGTATGGGGAATGAAAGACTTGCATGGAAGCGTCTTGTAGGAAAGCCAGAGGGAAAACACCCAGTTGGTAGACCGAGAATAAGGTGTGAGAATAGCATTAACTATGGTTTGAGGGAAGTAGATTACACACGGAATGATTGGAAAGCATTAGCTCAGGATAGGGATGTATGGAGAGCTTATGTGCGAGCGGCCATGAACCTACGGGTTGGATAGTGCCAGTGAGTAAGTAAGTATTAGCATTATTAGTATTATTATTAATGTTATTATTATTATTATTATTATTATTATTATTATTATTATTATTATTATTATTATTATTATTATTATTATTATTATTATCGGCCGCGGTGGACTAGTGGTTATGCTCCTTGCCTCTGGTCCCAAGGGTCGCGGGTTCAAACCCGGCCGGGGTCGATGGATTTTTTAGGACGGAAAAATCCAAGGAGCAAGTCCTCCGGGAGGGACTTTAAGCCGTGGGTCCCGAGCCTGAATACTTTCAAGCTCGTAAAAAATCCTTAAGCCTGAATGAAGAGGCCTCTAAGCAAAATTTACCGAATTTTCCCGTCCTAGTACTACCTTGGTTTTTATAGATGCCAGTATGAGGCGGAACGCTGACCACGTACCACTCAAAATGACATCTATACGAAAACAAGTGTAAGTAAATTAGTATGGTTCAAATTCTTCCCTGTAGGGGGAGAGCGCTTAAATCTCTGTAAAGGGAAAACATAGGCTTAAAATACAATACAATACAAAATTATTATTATTATTATTATTATTATTATTATTATTATTATTATTATTATTATTATTATTACAATGCTGCAGAAATGAAGGAAACAATAATAGGCTAGATCTCGAAACTCGCCATTACGAAAAGTTTTGGCGAATCCCTTGAAATATTTGGCTAACCTCCCCTGGGGGTTCGCGAATCATAGGTTGGAAAACGATTTTTTAAGGAATAGAGAGCATCTTTGAGAATTACGTATGGGAATATCCTTATATCGACGGCACAACAAGCACTGTGGATGAATAGTTACTGTTCGTAACATAAAATTATAGTCCAAGATGTACTAAGTATGGAGCGAGGGGAATGAAGCTGCATATCTCACATTACAATGTCATGTAATGTACCGGTGCAGTGTTTTCATTCCCTATGGCAATATTCAAAAGCTAACATGTACAGCGTTTCCTCCCATAAATGCATTTTTGGTAACAATTAATGTGAATATAGAGCAAGTTCTCTCCCCCCCTAATGTGTGTTATTTCTCCAATACCTAAAGTTCTGGAGTACAAAATACTGTATTCCATATGTACAAAGCTCATAAAAGCATAAAAATTGATGGGCTGGTAAAATGACATACACATATACACGACCCTAGAGATTAGCCCTATAATAAAGGGCGGAATTCTAATTAGACCCTACATGTCCGCGGTTCATGTTCCAATTGAATACAAACATAGGATATAAAAAAGGTGCGAATGGATATTGCTCTATGTAATACCCATCCTTTCTCGGATTATCTCATTCTAGCAGGCCATGTTTTCTAACAATGACACGTAAACTAATCAAGAATAACATGAAAAGAAGTCAATTTATGAAAGTTAAAAAAATAGTTATCCTATAAATTAGGTTAAAAACTTTACTGAAGAGTACAAAAATGTATATATAACAACCATTTTTATAACAATATACTTCGAAAGACATAGATATGATTTAATAATAATAATAATAATAATAATAATAATAATAATAATAATAATAATGATAATAATAATAATAACAACATAATAAAGTAATAATATTAAATGTTTTAATGTATGCTGACGATGTGGTTATTATTCAAGAAAATTAAAATAAGTAGTAATACTCTTTACATCAATTAAATCAGTTATGACAAGAATATAATTTCAAAATATCGAAAGAAGAAACAAAAATAATGCATTTTGGGGAAACGATCATATAAGATCAAAAATCGTAATAGACAACAAACCTCTGGAACAAGTAACAAATTTTAATTATTTGAGTTGTAATTCTACTATAAACACAAAAACTGAGACATACATATGAAACTGTCGAAATTTCAAATTATATGCGGAACTATACATAAAACATTAAAGAATAAAACAAGAAGATATACTATATTGAAGTTTTATAAAACATTGGCGGTTCCAGCATTACTCTATGGGAGCGAAACTTGGGTAATGACCAAAAAACTGCAAAGTAGAATACAAAGCGCAGAAATGAACTTCCTTAGAAGAACAAATAGCTGCACAAGATTGGATCGGATAAGGAATGAAGATATAAGAACAGAGTTAAATATATATCCACTGGATGAGAAAATCAGAGAATATAGAGAGAAATGGTTACACGTGTGGAAAGAATGAATGTTTCAAGATTACCAAGAGCAGCATTCAACTACAAGCCAAGAGGTTCAAGGAATGTAGAAAGACCGTGAAAAGATGGACAGAACAACTGTGAGGCGGAACAGGCAATTTGCCTATCCCGTGAAGTGAAGAAGAAGAAGAAGTCATCGACCTGGCCCCAGATTCAGCCCACGAACTACGGAATTAAAGTCCAGCCGCTGGATCTCCAGCCCTGACGTTTACGTTGTACGAGGGGTAAAAAAGAGAAACGTCCTCTACTGCCAATAAGCGAACAGTTGAGTGGGGGTGGACGTCTGTCACAAACATTCAATGCTCTTGACGCCGCTATAGCCCGCTAATTAGGTTTGAAATTGTTGAGATGTTGTCAGCTGTATTTATGCTAACAGCATACATAAAGCGGCCCCTCCCACTGAATATCCATATCGGCAACACTGTCGTGAAAACGTCAGAGCCGGTGACTCAGTGGCTGGACTATAGAGGCGAGCATGATAATCATGACAGAAAAGTAGTTCATATCAAACCTTAAAGCTGATAATGCCAAAAAATGTTGTATTTGTTGCACACCGCGATGAAACAACGACTTTATAGCAAATTATATACGACCTCTGGAGAAGGATCAAACGTATATAACTGGACAGATAAAATAAAAAAAAAGAATAAAGATGTGCAAGATAGAGTGGGTGAAGAGAAGAAGAAAATGGATTGGCCACTGGCTAAGAAAAAACTACCTGCTGACGGATGGCCTAGAAGGAATGGTCAACGGAAAGAAAGTTAGAGGCAGAAAAAGATAACAGATCATCATCATCTTCATGGTAGGCTGTCGGCCTGTTTCGCTCTCAGAATTCATCTTCCCATCGTCTTCTAGGACTCCTCACATCTCTATAGCCTTGAGGTTGGTACAACAGTGCTTGTTTTGTTAGCCTAGAAGAGTCCATTCTTAAAATATGTTCATGCCATTTTTTGTTTATAGTTTTGTATTTTTTTCATTTAGATTAAAAATGTTGAGTTCTTGTCTAATTTTTTCTCTAGGAATGTGGTTTATTAGAGTATATCCTGCAACGTATCTGAAGAAGTTCATCTCTGATGTTTCTAGTAACCCTCTGTCTGATCCATTCATGGCCATTTCTCTGATCCATATGTCACAATGGGAACTGCCATTACCTATTAAACTTTAGGAGAATGCTGAGTTTGCAGTGAAAACCCTGCTCTTGGGTAAAACACTAGGTATGTATATACCAGTAATTACCATAAGTAATGCCACGAGTGATTTTAAAATGATAAATTCACGACTCACGAAGTGAGGAGTGAATTTATCTAGAGAATTTGGAAACAAGAGTGGCGTTTGTTACGACTACTTATCGAATAAAATTAAGCTGTTTACTACAAATCATTGTTTAACTGTAGTTATTTTAATATATTTTTGTATTTAATGTAAACGGCGATGTTTGAAAACAAATCATAAATGTGAGGTTATGTTCATTCACTGCAACTAGATCATATTATTTATTGCCAAATAAGATCGCAATATGGTAAGAATGTACCCAAGTGGAGAAATGATGAAACACATCAAACTATATATCATAATCAACATTACAGGTCAGTAAAATCAAGGAATCTGTTCATTATTTGCTATATTCAATGTATTTGGTGGAGAAAAATAATGTTCTGTCCTGTTCAGAACAATAAAAAGGAGGAGCTTTCTTTATCACAAAAGCAGGAGCTGATAAAGAGAAATCGATAAAGAGCGTGGTGAAACACGACAATCATTGGTTGTGAAACAAAATTCATTGAAACGTGATTGGTCATTGACTAGCATGTGTGGCATGAGTTAAATAGTCTAGATTAAGTTCCTGCAGATGTCCTGTTCAGAACAATAAAAAGGAGGAGCTTTCTTTATCACAAAAGCAGGAGCTGATAAAGAGAAATCGATAAAGAGCGTGGTGAAACACGACAATCATTGGTTGTGAAACAAAATTCATTGAAACGTGATTGGTCATTGACTAGCATGTGTGGCATGAGTTAAATAGTCTAGATTAAGTTCCTGCAAAAGTCATTGGATTTAATTATAATCCGCATATTTAAATTAGGTCTATTTATCTTATCTCAATGCCCTTTTAAGAACTTCGATTGTATATTTAGGCCTACATCCATGAATACTGTATTGGAATACAAACACAGCCAACACCGTGAGATCCTGTCTGTACCCAATAACAAATGACAGATAACGATCGAAAACAGGTAGGGGATTACAGGTGCATTCCTGTTTTCTATGTTT
>JASPKZ010009983.1:0-82684 GCA_030220185.1 Diploptera punctata | reverse complement strand
CTTCAAAAATGCATACGATTCAATTAAGAGGGAGAAGTTATATAGTATCCTGCTGGAGTTCGGAATTCCTAAAAAGTTAGTTAGACTTATACGAATGTGTCTAAATGGCATAAAGAGTAGAGTGCGTGTAGGCAAATGATTTTCGGATACTTCTGAAATCCACAATGGGTTGAAGCATTTGATTTTGTATCAGAGCCTGCCATCAAATCTTTAGAGGATGAAGGCCTACAACTCAATGGTATTAATAAGCTGTTAGTTTATGCTGACGATGTAGTATTATTGGGCGATAGCGAAGAGATACTAAAGGCCAACACGCACACACTATTAACACTAAGAAATTGGGACTGGAAGTAAATATCAATAAATCTAAATGTATGGGCACACATAGAAATGCATTAGATAATGGAAATGGACAGCTAATGACAAATGAGAGAAATTTTGAGGAAGTGGCTGAATTTAAATACCTAAGAACAATAATCACAAATAGGAATAAGAAGCACAGAGGAATTAAACGTAGGATCAATTCTGGAAATGCATGCTATTATGCATTACAGGGACTCTTGTCATCCCAACTTCTCTCAAAATACGTTAAATTGAAAATGTATAAAACTATTATTCTACCAGCTATGTATGCGAAAATCGACTCTTACTTTAAGGGAGGAAAGAAGAATACGGGTATTTGGGAATAAAGTCCTTAGGAAAATTTTAGGGCCAAAGAGATAAGAACAGACAGGTGAATGGAGAAGACTGCACAACAGTGAATTACATGGTCTTTATAGGAAGCCAGATATAATAAGAACAGTTAAGTTTTTCGTAGACTGCGATGGGCAGGACATGTGGGACGTATGGGGGATGAAAGAGGTGCATGAAAGCTCCAGAGGGAAAATGCCCAGTTGGTAGACCAAGAATGAGGTGGGAGAATAACATTATCCATGATTTGAGGGAAGTAGATTATACAGAGTATGATTGAAAAACATTACCTCAGGATATGGAGAGCTTATGTCCGCGCGGCCATGATAGAGCTAGTGAGTTAGTTAGTTGGTTAGTTATTTTTACCTGAAGTATCGTAATCACCTTCATACAGTGAGAGTGCGTATTGAGAATTAAGTACATTGTTATTGTTCTGACTGACTGCGTGAGAAATTAGATTGTTAGGAAAAATTCCATAGGTCTACAATGTACAGCGCTTAATTCTTAAATACAGAACTGTCTTCCAATTTACTACATGGGAAATTCTGCTGGCTTATTCAGATTATAAAGTATATAAAATAAGAATGGCAATGTTCATTGGTACTCAAATATTATCAAGGACATTGTTGGTTGCGGTAAGAAACGAGGACGCAAAATGGGCTTACACCAGAAGTGCATAACATATTTAGGCAGCATACCCACAAAAGATTCCACAAAATGCAGGTTAGATAAACGTTACTTGTAAAAGAAAATTAAAACAGGAAATGCAATAAAAGGAAATGAACAAACAAATTTAGAATTACAAGCATACCATTTTTTTTTTTTTCCATGGTTGCAAAACACGAATCGCACTAACAGGTTGATTTTGTATCCTTGTCGTGTATTAAATGATATACAGCTGATCAAGGTTATGCAACTGGAGAACATTTACCTGTGGTTTATAATGATTTCACTTTTAGTTTCCAGTGGCCTAATGTACAATAATCATCATCATAGTACATTCACGAATTTAGGCCATTTGTTGACCTATTTTCGGGCTCAAGAGAAACACCATCCAGAAGTCTTTTGAGTGGACGTCCTGGTCTTCTTCCTGCAGGTTGATATCTTAACGTTTGTTTGGGTATTCTGTGATCTTCCATTCGATGAACATGTTGCATCCATCTTGACTTATAATCAGAAATTTTGTTTTCTAAAGATTCCATGTGTAATTCTTCTAAGATGTCTTCATTTTTTTTGTGATCTAGTAGTGTGTATCCTGCAGTCCTCCGAAGATATCTGATTTCAACAGATCTAAGTCTCTGTATATCCTTCTGTTTCAACGTCCGTACTTCGCTACCATACAAAAGAGTTGGAAGATCCAGCGTTTTATACACTTTCAGTTTTGAATGCTTTTGGACTAACTGTGGCTTGAAGATAGAATTTATTAACCCTAAAATTCTTAAAAATTTAGATATTTTTGCATTTACATCCTTTTCTTCTTCATATGAGATATTGCATCCTAGATATGTAAAATTATTCACCTGCTCCAAAATTTTATTGTCCAGTACAATTTTACTTCTGACAGGATCTACACCTTGAAATGCCAAAATTTTTGTTTTTTCTGTAGATATCTTTAATCCATATTCTTCTGTAATTTTGTTAAGTTCATACAGACCTTTCTGTAGATTATGTACAATAATACGAATCAAAACTAAATGCGCCGAATGAAAACGAAGTTATGTATCAGCTGAAGAATGTATACTGAAGTATACATGTAATCAGTGTAATTACCATTTAATCGCTATCTGGTAACTTGTTGACTTTTTTGTCTCTCTGAATTTAACCTGATTGTAATGGTTTACAACACTTATGATTTTAATCTCAGCCATCTTGAAAAGCCTGAGTCGTAATCGCAACCATTTGAAATATATTCATATTTTCGCATTGCTTCTAATACAGCTATTGTTGAAATAAAACAATTTCCAATTATTCGCACATATCTTTTCTAGGGTAAATTATTTGTTTAATTTCAGAGCGAATTTTTCTATATTAATGTATCGACTAGTTTTCGAATGCGTAGATAGCTTATACTAGTAACTAGACCTGAGTTTTTGGACTCTGTAAGAAGCTGATTTAGGAACCTAAAATTGGTTTCAGAACTGTAAAATAGGTCCTAAAGTACTGCTTCAGGCCTTTAGAAATATGTAATATAATATCACTATCATTAACAGCAAGAAGTATGCTATAATTATGAAACCGAAAGAGGTAATAAAGTAAAGTAACAACAGTAACTCTATTTATTTATCACAAAGTAAAACTGTTGACATGTTTCACATTATTTCCGTGCTCTGATAAAATTCCGAAGATCTCGGGGAATTTCTGGAGATCAAGTTTTGTTAAATCGGCATAAATATGTAAATTAATTTTAAAAAAGATAATCCTAGTTTAAAAATGCAAAATGTGATACCATAGTGCAAAATAAGCTATTTTTGGCATCTTTAATGTTAAAAGAGAATGTTAGACTCAAAAATACGAAATACGTAGGGCTACCAAGGGATAAAATGGGAATTTTTAGATATAATTAAATTATTCTGGCTCATATAATGGCTTAATGAAAATTGTACCTACGTCATTGGTTGTGATTTATCTCATCAGAAAAAAAGGCATGAAACATAAAATCGGAGATCTACTAATAACCAGTCAGATCGTGACCTTGAAACAATGTGCTATTATTTATTGCAAGTTAAAAGTGAATACAGTATTATTTTACACGCCAATGTTTCCGAGGTTGACTAGTTCAAATACTGCCCGGATCTACCACTTATGGGTTTGCCGTCTTCAGTTTACATTTATCTCTATCATTCCAATCTCACTCTTCCAAATTCCTATCATCCATTATAGTTCTGTCGTAGGTTTTCCGTTTCCATCTTGGTCTGCCACGTTTATTTCTTCCAGGGGGTGACCATTGGTATATATTGTTTGTCCATCTTTCATTTTCCATTCTTTGTACATGGCCATACCATTTAAGCGTTTGATTTTCAATCCTCTTAACAACAGATGTGGTGACATTCAATTTTCTCCAAAGGAATTAATTTTTATTATATCCTGTCTTGTTTTTTGGAGGCTTCTTCTAAAATAATCAAATTCAACTGTTCTAATTTTATTCTTTTGTAATTCCGTCAAAGACCAAGTTTCACTTCCATATGACAGAATATTCTGTATTATGCTCTTATAAATTTTCATTTTAGTTTCTCTTCATTTTAGTGGATCTTCAAGGGATTAAAATCTCGAGTATGCCCTTTTTCCTGCGTCATAGATTTTTGGCACGTAAAGTAATCTTAAACCTGAAATAAAAGCCATCTGAGCAAAACTGATCGGTCCTTTGACGTCCAGTTTCAATTGCGTTGCTAATAATTCGAGTTGTTAAATACCGTTGTCAAAATATTAATGTAATGAATAACAATTGTTTAATAAGACTACGAGATATCATCATCATCATCATGAACATATTAGGTATAGGTTCTCTTTCTAAACCTGTACCTACGTCTCAATATGGCCTACATATGCCCACCATTGTTTTGGTTTTCCTCAGCTACTGAATCGATTAGATTGGTACAATAAAGCTGTTTTCATAGTTGGAGTCCATTCGGTGCAAATTATCCTACCAATTATTCTAATAAGTCTGAATACGGTATCTTCTAAGCCTGTTCAGTTTGTAATTCTTAATGTCTTTACATATTGTTTTTATTTTTGTCTAGTCCAGTTGAACATATCAGTGTACGTAAAATTCTCATTTGGGGCTGCTTCTAGTCGGGATTTGTACTTTGAGTATAAGATAAAAGTTAAAAATTAAAATGTACCTGTTGGCAGGTGCCGTCGTCCTCAACTTTGTTAAAATGATGTATATAAATGGATTAACGAGATTCCCTCTGTCCCTATTTACTATCTTTTGTACTTTGAGTATAAAATTTAGTTTTCACTAGTATGTATTTTAAAGCTGCTTTTGCTGATAAATTAAGTAAACGTAATTTTGTATTTATTGAGATTTATTTGTTTTAAAAATTATTAACAATAATGATTAATAAAAATTTATATATATATATATATATATATATATATATATATATATTATGCATGTGGCACTATTTATATTAGCAATTAAATATTTTAAATAAGTATTCAGTCCCGCGCCATAGCCGAGTGGTTAAGGCAAGAAGCCTTGGCGTAGAGCTGCGGGACTTGCGCTGGTTCGAGTCCACATGGGGGAAGAAATTTTCTCATGGAATTTCGGTCAGTATGGGACCGCTGCCCACCCAGCATCGTGAGGCATTTGGGTAGCTACAATTAGTAGAGATTTCAGGTTGCGAATACCAGCTATAACGACTGGGAGACCCGACATGCTGACCACATATCACCCCTACTTTGGCTAGATGATCGTTTACCTCTGTGATTAACACATGTGGATGCGAGGCCAGCAGTCGGCTGGTAGGCCAAGGTACTTCTAGGCCTGCCGCGCTTGGAGTTTTTTAAAATATATATCCAACAACATGATCAATAATTGTTCATTTCAATTATATTTTAATTATTTTCCACACACGCCCTGTAATATCTCACATGCAACAAAAGTGGATTAAGAATTAGTGTATGATATTTTAGCTGAGAAATTAAAGAATACCGGTATGTCTTACTAACCGTGTTGTGTTTTGAGTGGATGGTGAATGACAAATGACAATTGGTTGATGAGACAGAAGTAGGCATTACATTGACACTTTTGGCAGTAGCCGGGCGAGCGGGGAGGGGGCAGATTGGTATAAGCTCTCGCAGTGTGGCTCCAACTGGAATATATGGATCCGTGGTATAGAGTCTGTCCTTGTCTATGTGAATGTCGCCATCTCTGTTTGGCTCTCGCACCCTCTCTGCTGCTTCTGCTGCTGCTGTAACACCCTCCGGACCCCCCGCAGACCCGGGTTGGGGCTCACACAAAAATCAATACTGCCTGGTGGTGAAGCTATGGCTCGCGATATTGCTACGTATATAGTGGACCTATTCGTAAAATACTCCTAATTTACATACAACTCTAGACACGTGAAGCTAACCACGTTAAGACAGTTTCTTTAAAGGGGTGGGAACAGCTTGCACATCCCCAATGTTTATTTTCTTACAGTCACCATTTTGCCCATGAACTCTGAGTACAAGGTTTTTATTAGAATGTGGGTCATGATCGTGACACCCTTTGGGACTAGATGGAAGTGTTTCCCTGTAAAACTCTTTCATACAACACTGATATTAATGGTATCATAATGATGATAATAATAATTACCAATAATAAAAGCTTTAATTTACCTAAGGCTATCACCAACCCGATTATATAAATTTACAATAATTTGGATATGTTAAAGTAACAGTGGTCATCGGTAAAACTGTAACCACAAAATGCATCGTCCAAATTAAGTTACATTTTAATTCAGGTGACACCACTTAAAATTGAATAAACTAATGATCTTCTTGGTGATAAAATCGTAAAACATGCAGTCAATGTATCCAATTCACCAATTAAAAATTGAAAGAGTCAACATTTTTCAACAGCGAAGACGTCATTTTCAAGACTAAATATTGACTCTTTTAATTTTTAATTGGTGAAATGGGTACATTGACTACATGTTTTACCACCTAAAATGATAACAATTATAAAACGATTTTGTTCCCAAATTGATTCAACATATTTTGCGTTATGTTAATTTTGTGAAAAACAAAGGAAATATGACTTCTTCCCGTCTCATAATTAACTTACAATATTTAAGTAAAATAAATAATTACATACTATGCCTACAATATAATTATTGTATACAATATTGGTTAGTTTAGTCTAAATTTAACGAATAAAATAGAACAAATACAAACCAGGAAAATAAACAAAAGTAAATCTATTAATGACATGGGATAAATATCATTGTTTGGCAGAGGAATATTAATTATCGAATAAGAAGAATTGTTTAAACTAGACTTAAAGTGTCAAGTGTACGGTTAACTCTGATATCTTGAAGGGGAGTGAATTTCAGGAGTGAGAAATAGCTGCTATGAAGTTTGTAGAATCACGTGTCTTGAGAAGAGTTTTTTTGTTAGCAGACTATCTGATGTCAAAATTGTGGTGAGAAGATTACTTCTCAATTCTCGATATATTATTCGTATTAATTCGACTTTGTTTTATATTACCTATAAAGATAAAACTTCAAGCACTAGCTCTGCTACTATTACAACTTACTGACAGTTACAGAACGAGTTGGTTCAGAGTAAATTTCAGCATCGTATTAGGGAAATCCCATGTTCATATATTGAGATATTTTAATTAAATGGGTTTTGTTACTTCTATTTTGCGCGATAGTGCGTTTTGTCGTACTTACAGCAATGACGACCATGATTGAAAGTTCAACTTCCTACATTGTGGGGTTGCCAATCTAAATAATTATACTGTAATTAAATACATACATATTACAAAACGCGCGTGGGAAGTAAAACCACTGCCCTCTATGTATACTACATATAATGTATAAACAAAAAAAAATCCATAAGGTAGTGTTAATACACATTATATGGAACAAATCACTGCATTTAAAATGAACTGAACTTTATTTGAAACAATATAAAACAATAAATACGTACTTGCAACCATCTTATCACTAAATGGTATCACGACCTCCTGTAGGTTCAACTAATAACAATTGTCCGCACTGTTAACGTCAGTCAATTGTTTATAATGAACGAAAATATTTCCAAAGATGTTATTATTTTACTATTATTTATTATTTTGAAAACACCATCGCGCAATAAATGATGTACAACGCACGTTTGTGAAGTGTTTTAGCGATTTTCATTGTTTTTTGTAAAAAAACTTCCCAACCTTGCATCGTGATACTATCCAGGCAAATGTTGGATTTTTATTATCGCGTAAGAGAGACTATTATATTTGAATCTTAATCTAAGGTTCGTGGGTTTAAATTAGATCAGAATTAATGGATGTTTCTTTCTGGGCACCCTTTGGAAGAAAGATAAAATCATGACTCCTTATCATAGATTTATGACTGACCTCGGATTTAGGTTCTGCAAATATAGTTTGAGGCACTTAACATTTCTTAAAACTGTAAAACATACCTAAATACTATTTTATGCTTTTAAAAGCATGTAATATAATATTTAACGGGGAAATGGATGTAATAATTGCGAAATTAGCAAATAAATCAAATTAATTAACTATAGTAAAGCTATTTACTTTCAAATCACATTAAGTAGGTATCAATTGCTAAAACAAATATTTTAGGTACAATTTAACTCTTTCAGCTGGTACAAATTTCTATAAAACTTGTTTCCTGTTAGAAAAAAATAGACATACCTAAAATCCAATATCTATTTATGACACGTAAAAGAATATGAAACCTAAAACCTGTGATCAAAATTTCTCGCTCATTCAGCTTTCAATCGTGAAGCTAACGACCCGAGAGATTAAAACTCTTGTGTAATTTACAGAGATGGACGATCTTGCAGTCAATATAGGGGTGACATGTGGTCAGTATGTCGATACCCCAGCCGCTAAAGCTAGTTTAAGATATTGGTAAGTGTGGTTAAATAAATTACTGCTTCATTTAGTAGTAATGATAGTAGTAGTAGTATTAGTAGTAGTAGTACTGGTATCTCTGTGGCGCTAGTGGTTAACTTGTCTTTCATCTTCCGTGTTAACGTCTAGGTCACTCCAAGTGGGGCTCGAGCTGGAGCCAGTGCAAGTTTATCTCATTTTCCCCTGATAAAAGCTTAATTTCACTTCTTCTTCATATAAATGTCATTCATTTGGGCCCATTTAATTTCATCTATTCCTGAGATAGTGCGACAGGCTTGGACATCCGCAGTCCTAGTATATCCTAGACCTTGGATAATTTGGGTTGCTTCCCATCCCTCGACCAGGTGTTACGCCGGACATCAGTAGAGGTTTTACTATTAGTAGGCCCTACACTATCATCATCATCATCATTATCATCATAGTACATTCACGGCCATTTGTTGACCTGTTTCGGCCTCAAGAGAAACACCATCCAAAAGTCTTTTGAGTGGACGTCCTGGCCTTCTTCTTCCTGCAGGTTGATATTTTAACATTTGTTTGGATATTCTGTGATCTTCCATTCGATGAACATGTCACATCCATCTTGACTTATAATCAGAAGTAGAAGCAAAAATAAGATTTCCACCAAGATGGTTTAAAAAGAAGAAACAACAACAGAGCATAGAACAAAAGTACAAGGTAAAATTATTTTATGATGCCAGCATTAAATGGTTATATTCGAGAAGAATTCAGCAATATATGGCTACAACTCCAGCAAGTAATGATGTCGAAGAAGAATGGAAAAAACATTAAAATTATAATTCAAAATGCAGCTAATGAAACTTTAGGAAAAGTAAATATACAACAAAGAAAAAATAGAACTCTAAAAATCTGGGATGATCAAATAAAACAATTGATTGGAGAGAAAAATGCAGCTTATAAAAATATTTGAACACAAAGAAAGTAGAAAATTAAATAGAATTCAAACGTTGTAGAGCTATTGTTAAGAGGGAAATAAGAAAGAGACGCAGGGAAACATGGTTAAATTTTGTTTCATTTAGAATCAGACTTGCATAAGCTCCGACCTAATGCCCTACGCTATCAATAAGTCAAAATAATGCAATTAGTATCTTGATAAAGAAATTAAGTAAAATAAAACTATATGGATAACCCTCACGCATACAGGCAATGAAACCATAACATTGGTTAAACAATTAGGAAACACGATATAAGCATATTATAAAACCAATAATAAACTAAATAATTATAATCTCTAATACAATGTATGAAACAAATATATGTGAAAATTAAAGAGTTTACAAGTTTGTGATAAATTTTATATCGACAGAAACCACCAGAAGTTTTAATGTAAGATTCGACGAGCATTTCAAAGACTTCAAATTTAACGAGGGAACGTCAAAGTTTGCGAAGCACGTTATAAATGCAGGTAATTGATTCAACACAATTTACAATACAATTTCATTACTATACAGAGAGTGTAACAACCAGAAAATAAACATCTTAGAAAACATCGATAAGCTATACGGGAACACACCTAACAACTTTAAGTCTCTATACAGTATGCCCGTTGAAAACAATCAGTACCAATATAGCTGCTGAAGATGGAATACGTCATTCTCAAAGGTCTACACAATTTTAATGAATTTTAATGTTGAGGACGACTGTTATGTTAGGTACTAATTATATCATTTAATTTATTATATGGGTGGTTCAATATGAATTTTAAAAGTATTGTCTACTACTAACTAACTAACTCACTGGCACTATCGAACCCGTAGATTCATGTCCGAGCGGACATACGCTCTCCATACATCCCTATCCTGAGCTAATGTTTTCCAATCATTCCCTGTATAATCTACTTCCCTCAAATCATAGTTAATGTTATTCTTCCCCTCATTCTTAGTCTACTGACTGGGCGTTTTCCCTCTGGTTCTCCTACAAGAAGCTTCCATACACGTTTTCATTCCCCATTCGTGGCACATGTCCTGCCCATCGCACTCTACGAGACTTAACTACTCTTATCTAATGAAACTAAGGACATTAGGTTTATATTTAGTATTACTGTTACTTATCTCATAATTTATTAAAATTTTAATTCAGTGAACGCATAATAGATATCGATCCCTAGTAATTCTGCCCGAGGGCAGATCTTTCACTGCAATCATAGCATTTTCATGCTATGCTTTGCACAGCTTTACTAGGGAATATATATGTGTGGTAGCTTCCCGTTGCTTTCCACACCGGTGAAGAATGGTGATGATAATGATAAGGATGATGATGATGATATGGCCGGATGATTTTCGGGGACCGTTGGGCCCTAAGCTTCCTGACATTTATCTTGCAGGTGAGGAAAAACCCCGAAAAAACCTCACCCAGGAAGGTTATCCCGACCGGGGATATATATGACCAAAAAAAGATACACGTAAATAGCATTCTCTCCTCGCATTGGCAGAATTGTACTTCGCTTCTGAGGCTGGAACGTTTGGATGACGGAGTTACGTTATCCCGAATATATGATGGTTGATAAATGATAAAGAAGCACAGAGAGATTCCTTAAATCTAAACTTAACCGAAGCTTCCTTTAACAAGAAATCCGTATAGTCTGAGAGGAAATCGAACCGGGGAACTCATGAAGTGCAGTCAGAAGCTCTGACCACAAGGCTCATCAAGTTATTTTTCTTTATTATTTAGCGACACTGTTTAATAGGTCAGTCTGTTAGCGTCCAAATTTAATCGTCGGCACGAAAGAGCTGACAAAATTTGCCCAGAGGGCTCTTTTTTCTGGTTTGAGATTATTTCAGATGTCATAAGTCTACGAAACGTGGTAACAGCTTTGGTTCCCTTCAGAAGGAATCCATACTTACGATTTTTACACCCTTCGAATCAGAGGCGAGTATGGTAACTAACAGTCCATTAGACTACTCTGTAGGCTAATGGAGCGTGTTGTTATATTAATAAAAAATGTTCACCCTGACCGACTCAATACCATTATTCCCTTGATTTTACGACTCTCCAGTACAATTACTATTCTTTAGTTTGATTAATCATAGTCGCTTATAATTTCATAGCGACTTAAAACAGTTATACAGTATATTTAGCGTGTTGTGGATTCTATAAACATTAAATCTTAAAGTTGCAATGACCTATACGTGATATTGAACTTCGAGTCATTAGTTTTACTAGTTCACGCTAACTACATTCTGTTGTACAGGGAGATCAATTTATTTTTACAGACATTTGTAACATTACCCTGGCTCTACATTTGTGTTACTTGATGAATACCCGGATATACTGTTGTTACCCGTTTTCATTACAGGAAATTGATTTTACCAGTTTCAATAGGTATAGGAGATCTGGAAAATGGTGTATCCATTTATGTTACAAGGAAACGCAGCAGGTCTGTATGCTCTAATGTAAATAGAAAAAAGTCCATATTTATTCAACGCATTATACTCATTCAAAAATTTTTTTTTTACTTGACGGCAAACGTGAAGTATACAGTAAGTGGTGTCTTGGTTTTGCTTGGAAGGTAGATGTGGCAAGAATCAAGCTTATTCAGTAACGCAGGTACTTTCCCTTCAGTTCTGAAATGGAATTATCAATAATAGTATATTACGATGCCAGGTTGGGAAGTGGTTTTTACATAATCGTGGAAAAATGTTCAAAAACCTCCCTATCGCTCGGTTTTTAATTTCCGAGATTCTGTAAAACACTTCACAAACGTGCGATGTACATTATTTTTTGCGCGATGGTGTTTTCAAAATAAATAATAGTAAAATAATATCTTTGTTGGAAATATTTGCGTTCATTATAAACAATTGACTAACGTTAACAGCGTGGGCAATGTTTATTAGATGAAACAACATGAGGCCTTGAGAATTATTATTGATAACATGGCCGCAAGTACATATTTGTTGTTTTATATTGTTTCAAATAAAGTTCAGTTCATTTAACATGCAGTGATTTGTTTCGTATAATGTATATTAACACTAACTTTTGGATAGTTTCTGTATATACATTGTATGCAGAAATGAACTTCCTTAGAAGAACAAAAGTCTGTACAAGATTGGATCGGATAAGGAATGAAGATAAGTTATAAGAACAGAGTTATATATATATATATATATATATATATATATATATATCCATTGAATGAGAAAATCAGATAACATAGAGAGAAATGGTTTACTCATGTGGAAAGAATGAATGTAACAAGATTATCAAGAGCAGCATTCAACTATAAGCCAAGAGGTTCAAGGAATGTAGGAAGGCCAGTGAAAAGATGGACAGAACAACTGTGAGGCGGAACAGGCAATTTATGCCTAGCCCGTGAAGTGAAGAAGAAGAAAAAGAAGAAGAACATTGTACCTAGTAGGCCTATACATAGAGGGAAATGGTTTCATTTCCCGCACGTGGGTGTAAATGTAATATTACAGTATAGTTATTTAGGTTGGCAACCCCGAAATGTAAGAAGTTGAACTTTCAATAATGGTCACCATTGCTTTAAGTACGACAAAACAAACTATGGCGCAAAAAAATGAATTTTAGACTACTTCAAACGGAAGTCGGTTTCTTGTCTCAATCCGAAGGTCCTCCGCAACTCACTGTTGTCCGCTTCTTCTAAGTGGCCGTCTACTTAAGTGAGATTTTGATGAACCTGATCTTTCCAGCTTGGTTTTGGTCTGCTCGATGTTCTCTTTAACTCGTGTAAAAATGTTCATAGCTAATTTTGTTAGCATTGCGTTGTTTTGATGTAATATACATTTTTTCTTAAATATTAATACAAGTAACTTGTTATACCAGTCTTCCTCAATTAAAATGAATTTTTGTTTAAAAACTTCGTTAATTAGTTAAATTTTCTAAACAAAAATCCAATTTAATTGAGGCTGTCTCATATAAAAACATGCTAATATTATGTTTTTAAATTTATACATTACCTCAATTATGATTACAATTAATTTTAGAAATATTGATGCAATATGTCCACCGCTGTAGTCTCCGAGTAGCGTACTGCCTTGTCACGCAGCGGGCCCGGGTTCGATTCCCGGTCGGGACAGTTTCTCTGGGTGAGGTTTTTATCGGGGTTTTTTCCTCACATGTAAGACAAATTTCAGGAAAACTTTAAGGCCCAAACGGTCCCCGAAATCATATGGCCATCGCAATCATCATCATTCATATTCATCTTAGGATTAGGGACTCTCCTGGCGGACCATTATCATCATCACCCATCATATCATCGGGGAAACGTAACCCCGCCTTCCAGGCGCCCCAACCTCAGAAGTGGGTTACAAGTACGCCATGCCAGGAGATAAACTAGGAATGTTGAAAGACAAACCTGGGAAATTTGAAAAAAAATATATATATTGATGTAATATGTGTTGTCTTCAATTCTTCACTATTGCTACCACAACGGAATTCTATGCTTTCTGTGAAGTGAAATTACGACAAATAAAATGTTATTTTTGAGTTTCATGGACCTAAAACTATTTTATAACTCCATTGCGCAACAGGCCTAGGATACTCTTGGCCTACCAGCCCACTGATCTCATATACACATGTCTCAATCACAGAAGGGTCGATTATTCTAACAAAATAGGGATGACATGTAACCAGCCTGTAGGATTCTCTAGCCATTATAACTTATTTTCTTAACCAGGGCCCGCTACTTATTGTAGCTATCCAAATTCCTTAAGATGCTGGGTGGACTCCGGTCCCATAGTGATTGAAATTCCATGAGAAATGTTCTTCCCCCATGGGGACTCATACCACTACTTTTCAAGCTTCTGAATTCCTACATTCCTACTTACCTGGCGTCCAGATTTGAGAAGTTATCCTCTTACCACAATATTGACACTAGGTCACAAGATAACAGTCTGCTAACAATTCCTCTTCATAGCACTTTTCTTATTCTACTTCCTTCACAGTAGCCTCTGCCCACTCCTGGAATTTCCTTCCTCAAGATATCAGGGGTTGCCGAACACTTGGCACCTTCAAGTCACGCTTAACCTGTTGTCTAATAATTCATGTTTCTTTATTTATTTAAATTTACACTATGTCATTAATAATCTTTTTCTCGCTTTTTATATATCTTGTACATTTTATATATTTAATTCGTTAAATTTAAAGTAAATCAAAATACATTATAAATATTAATTGTATTGTATTTATAACATGTAATCGTTTATGTATATTGTAATTTAAATGTAAGACTATTTTTTTTTTGTATTTTTTAAAACCTGGCTGAGTGGCAGACAAGGCCTTAACTCTGCCAGGTAAAATAAAGCTATTATTATTATTATTATTATTATTATTATTATTATTATTATTATTATTATTATTATTATTACCAGCGCAAGTTCCAAAGTATCATGCCTTAAATCACTCGGCTAAGGCGCGGAATAACAGTTTTTCACCTTACATGACTTACCAAGAAGAAAAAATATTTTACAAACAAATTGAAAGGCTAATATGAAGAATTAGAAATGTTTGTTGATTAAAATATTTTACATTGCACTTGTAATAAATGAGATTCTTCCACACGTAGACTATTGTTCACTTCGGGATAAAATCTGAAATTAACAACTTTCATAATAAATTACTCTTTGTCATCTTTCTAACATGGAAAGTCTGTTATCAAAGTTAGACTTGTTGTGTAGGCATATTATATACATATTTCCTTCATATCTAGTTATTTGTAAAAATACTTTCTTTTTTTTTTTCCATGGTGTCGGTCCTGGTGGCATAGTGGTTACTATGCTCGCCTTTGGTTTCGACTACACGGGTTCAAATCCGGCCGGGATCGAGTAAATTTTCTGGGCGTAAAAGCTCATAATCATGGCTTCCATCGATGGGATATAAAGCCTTGGATCTTGTATCGTAGAGTTATGACTAAAGAAAGAGACCTCTACCCAAAATTAATTGGTCCTTTCACGCCCAGTCTTGAATTGCGTCGCTAATGACCTGACATAACACACCACTAGTACTGTTTTCATGGTACTTGACAGGACTTCTTTTCTACAATCGATACTTGTTCCAAGTAATTCCCCTCAGTAGCGTTCTTAATTTTATGAAGTTCAGAGACCGAAGAATTAGTTCGGGTTCACTTGAACTTTATAGCACAAGCACGAACATTGTAAACCTCTGAATACATTAACTGCTACAACATACCTGCTTCAATATAACGTGTTGCTTATATAGAGTGTTTCTAAGCGCTTTGAATAATTAGCACAATTTTAGATGCGCGAAAACATATTTAAGCAATTATAACAGGTTTGTAAAGCCGATCTAGGTAGCTCATTGGAATGAGCACGCCAATGTTTCTGCAGGTCGTTCGATTTAATTCCCATTCCATCATCATCATCATCTATTTTATCAGTTATTGCAAATATTTCAAGTTCCTGTCTTATTTCTGTGTTTTTGATTCTGTCTTCCTTAGTGCACCCTTTAACAGATCTCAAAAATTTCATTTCTGCCGCTGTTATCCTACTTAGATCTTGTTTTTTATGTATCCAGGCTTCTGAACCATAGAGCAGTACCGGTACTGCCAACGTTTTATAAAATTTCAATTGAGTCTCTCTTGTTGTTTTGTTATTTAGTGATCGTTTTATCGTACCACATATTCCCTGGAATTTTGCTATTTCATTAGTTATATCATTATCATAATTAAATTAAATGTCACATCCTAGATAATTGAGATGGTTCACCTGTTCTATGATTTTGTTTCCTATTACTATTTTGGATCTGATTTGATTTTTCCTTTGGAATGCCATTACCTTAGTTTTTTCTATGGATATTTCCCATTCCAAATAATGTATTTTGAAGTTCCCAGTAACAAGCATATCGCAACTAGAGTTGAAAATTCCGATAGCAGTAACCAATAGGTCTAAGCAGTTAAAGCAACTACAAATATGAGTTTAATAAAATTGCATGTTCCAATGCAACTATTACAGTTTTCTGCTTCAAATTCCATGATAACGTGATTTATTTTAAATTTAGACACCATTTCGGCCGACCACTCTACGTAGATGATGTATACTCGTTATTGTGTGCATGAAGAATGTATGCTTATCTGTTAGTATAGTGTATGTTGGAGAAGATTAAACCCGTTACCGGCAGATAGCCTATTCGTATCGAAAAGCGACGAGGGGATCCGAAGGACGAATGAACTATCAACACAACTACATGTTTGGAATTTATTCCAGGCATCTAGTGCACAATCTAGCGATTTCAATGTAACATGACTGCTTCTCCTAGCTCCGAGATTGAAAATTTTACATTTCAAATTTAAAACCCCGCCTGATATTGAACCTGGGACCCGGTATTCAGGAGGCAGGTATGCTACCAATTGAGCTAACGTGGCAGACTAGAATAAAAAAGTTTATAAAATAATACTAATAACATATTATTTATTATATATATGCACCAGAAGACACAATCCCAATCGACGTAGTTGCAATCATTGGAGAGTAGATGGATGATATATATATCTCCATCCATCCATCCATAGTAATTCTGCCCGAGGGCAGGTCTTTCACTGCAATCATAGCATTTTCATGCTATGCTTTGCAGCTTTACTAGGGAATTGTAGGTGTGGTAGCTTCCCGTTGCTTTCCACACCGGTGAAGGATGATGATGATGATGGCCATATGATTTCGGGGACCGTTTGGACCTTAAAGTTATCCTGACATTTGTCTTACAGGTGAGGAAAAACCGCGATAAAAACCTCACCCAGAAAAACTGTCCCGACCGGGGATCGAACCCAGGCCCCCTGCATGACAAGGCAGCACGCTACCTAGAGACTACAGCGGTATATATATATATATATATATATATATATATATATATATATATATATAGTTCACATGGTTAGCGTGACGCAATTATTTATCTTAGTGTTAGTTTTCACAAATGGATTCAGAGTTTTGAATTCAAGTAGTTATTCATTTTGCCTCATGGATGCATGGGTCACTTTCTCATCCTATACACAAAAATTCTGTAACATGGTCGGGGATCGAACACGGGATCCTTGAACTACTAGTTAGATAGTAAATTAAAATAAAATCCGAGATAAGTTTGAAATATTGTTTTAAATGTAAATTAAACAAAAAAAATCAGGGGTACCTGAAGTAGAAGCATATTAAGCTCTGACCTCAAGCAAAATAAGTTGCTCTAATTCATAATTATCATAAGTAATGCCACGAGTGATTTCCAAATTACCGATAAATTCACGACTCACGAAGTGAGGAGTGAATTTATCTAGAGAATTTGGAAATCAAGAGTGGCATTTGTTAGGACTATTTAACGAATAAAATTAAGCTGTTTACTCACAAATCATTATTTAACTAGTTATTTTAAAATATTTATATATTTAATGTAAACGGCGATGTTTGAAAACAAATGAGAAACGATAGGTACGCTTCTACTGCTTCTTTTGTTTATCACTGCAACCAGATCATACTATTTATTGCCAAAGGAACGCAATATTGTAAGGAGGAGCTTTCTTTAATATGGTAATTATAACACTGATAAATATTTGGTGAAACACGACTCTGATTGGTTGTAAAACAGAAATCATTGGAACGTGATTGGTCATTGACTCCCATTTGGGGCATGAGTTAAATAGTCAGTATAATATAGAAGAAAAGACATTGTCTTAACTTCATCGAGCAAATTAAATTATAACAATATATTACTAGATGATATATAAATTTACAATAGCCTATATCTTGAGTCGGACTTGCGACCCTAGTTTGTGAATCTCTCACTCTGAGTAGCATTCAATCTGACGCAGAGCTTTGTCTCCTTTGCATTAAATTAGACTAGAAGGACTTTCAAGGGGATAGATAGACGTAGAATCACGAACCCTTCTTGTACATGCAAAATTTATTGGGAGAAACTGAATGATGACGTAGTGTGTGAGGCCGCACCAACACAATTCAATTCCAATTTGATTGTGCTTATTACACCTTCTATGTTATATACGAGATCAGAATACAGGGCGTTTTCGAACACCATTTATACCGTTCGAAATACAGTAAGGGAAAGTCGCTTATATACAATATTCGAACTGCAAAAAGGACAGATCTTGGCCTGGTTTGATACATTATCAATTTTCAGACAATATTGCTATGACAAAATAAACTCCATAATGAAACTCTCGAAAAGTAATGAACAAAACTTTGGGATTTTGAGAGGAAAATCGTCAGGATGCTATTTGTACCAATTAGTGAAAATTCAAAGCGGCGAAAAATATGCAAATATAAATTACATTTCTTATTCATACACCTCGTTATTCTGAAGTTTGTAATGATAGCTAGATTACATTTGGTTGGCCATACTAACAGGCTGACTTTGGACAATCCTATTAGAAACTCACACTTCTTAAACCTGAATGAAGTAGAAGAATAGGCAGACCGAAGCTCAGATGGCTGGATGGAATAGAAGATTTTCAGAAGTTTGGATTTAGAGAATTAAGCAAAGTGTTGGACAAAGATATGTGCAGGACTTTGTTAGCGGCCAGAGCTCAAAATGACTGTAATGTTATGTAACATGATGATGAATGATTATTATAAATAATTGTTTGGACTATTTTACTCATGCCCCAAATGGCAGTCAATGACCAATGACGTTTCAATGAATTTTGTTTTACAACCAGTCAGTCGTATTTCACCTCGCTCTTTATTGATTTCACTTTATCAGCTCCTCCTTTTGTGATAAAGAAAGCTCCTCCTTTTTAATATTCTGAACAGCTCAGAGAATTATTTTGCTACAACAAATACATTGAATATAGCAAATAATGAACAGATTTCTTGATTTTACTGAGTTTTTTACTAAAAAAATAAATTAATAACCTATAATGTTGATTATAATATACAGTTTGATGTGTTTCATTATTTCTCCTCTAGGGTGCATTCTTACAATATTGAGATCCTATTTGACAATAAATAATATGATCAAGTTGCAGTGAATATACATAACCTCATATTTCTGATTTGTTTTCAAACATCGCCGTTTGCATTAAATATATAAATATTTTAAAATACCAGTAACTATATATAAATAATGACTTTTGAGTTTTCAAACATCCCCGTTTGCATTAAATATATAAATATTTTAAAATACCAGTAACTATATATAAAAATGACTTTTGAGTTAACAGGTTAATTTTATTAGTTAAATGGTCCTAACAAATGCCACTCTTGATTTCCAAATCATGTAGGTACAACCACTCGTCACTTCGTGACTCGTTAATTTATCGATTATTTGGAAATCATTCGTGGCATTACTTATGAATATTGATTTGCTTTCTTAAAGATGTAACACGACCTCACCGACAAAATGACAAGGATCATAGGCCATGCAGAGATCATCTTTTGTGGAGGAACATATAGTCGCAAACACGTCGTTTATGAGTTATGCGCAGGTAAAAGTGTTCACCCTTAAGGGTCGGAATTGAATACAAACAATTGTACACGTATAATTTTATTGAAAAATTACATGCTTTTATAATAAGTGTTCAAACAGTTGAACCTGTGCTTCATTGCATGTTTGATATCGTCGCAGCAACGATCGGCCAGCAGGGCCGATCATGGGAGGATTCTTTTTGACGTCGTCAAAACACTTATTGCTTTGATATCTCTTTTTCATAGCTGAAATCTCTCTTTATCCTCTAATACTTGTAATATTTTCTTCTCTCTAAAAGCATGATATATTTCGCGTCCATTAATATAATTGGAAGAATCGCCATTTTATATATATTTTTGTTTAAATATTTTTTGAGACTTAGTGCAATGCAAAATTTCCAGGTTTGAGCCGTGTTTTATTTATTTCTGCACACCATTCCCTTATATAATAATAATTATTATTATTACATTATATGACATCTAATATAAGCTCAAACATTGAGTTTACATACATTATTAGAATATATCGTTTATCCCTTATATTGGCAAAAAAACTAATATAAAAACTAATATCCTATGCACATATATTTAAATGTTAAAAGTAATTTTACTCATTTGTTTTTCTATTAATTGATTCAAATTTTAAATAAATCATACCAACCAATGTATCTTATATAAATAATAATATTATTATGAAATATTCATGATATGTTAAAAGTAACTATTAGGTCACAAGGCTAATATTACAAATTCATAAGCAAAATTGGAATAACGAATGTACAGATATTTTTGTGATATTAGTAGATGAAGGTTATAATTTTATGGACACGTAAAACGAATGGATTTCATGAAATAAATACTTATTCAAAGGTGCAGGGAAATAACCAGATAAGTCACTTTATCCTTGAAACCTAGAAAACGTACTTTTAGTTGTACAATATCCGTACTTCCTTGCCTGTATCCCAAATGTTGGAGGCAACAAAAAAATGACTTAACTTTATATTTTACTATTTTCACTTCTAAATGATAGTGTTTCTCTTATAGAATCTAATGACACCTCGGAACCCCATTTCGACAAAAAAGTGACTTACCTGTTTTTTTCACTGTACCCTTAATTCTAATTTACGGAAATAGGACGAAAGCACAAGTAGATCTAAATACTATACAATGGATTGGTGGTGGATAAAAATTGTTTAAAATTGTCAGTAATTACCGAAGAAAATGTTTAGAATCAAGATTCACAAATTACAAGTTAACTAAGAGGACAAAGCGAAGAAATAAAATGAATATAGTATGGGCAGAAGAGAGAAAAGAATTCCACAGAAAAAGAATGAGAGAACTTCGGATTGAAAGGAAAATAAATAATTCTAAGCGCTTCCCGTAGTCCGAAATGGGCTCATAGAAATAATAATTTAATGCATTTTTATAGATGAGGGAGGCCCTATATAATAGATGTATTACATAAATGTAACTATCATTCGGTGACTTTAATTCAGTTTTTCTGAAATTATATTCGCTTAGTAACACATTTAAAGGTAATATGGATAGATGAACTCCATGTTACCTGCGCATCGTTAGAACTCAACATCATTTTAAGATGAGCTTTAACTCTCGGTTATATCTTTAATTAATGTACACAGACTGGTTTTTAACTTTGCTTTAAGTTAGCGAAAAAAATACGCATATAACCTTTTTTTTGAAGGATTCTTATCTTAAATTCTAATTGATGGTTGCTACGTAACACTCAGCATGGGCATTGGAGATCCAATAATAAAATTCCTTGCCTCTGATCTCTAGGAACCCGGGTTCAAACCTGATCAATGGATCTCTAGGATGTAAAGTGCAATGAAAAGTCCTCCAGGAAGGACTTTAAACCGTGGGTCCCGAGTCTGAAAAATGTCGAGCTCTTAAAAGAAAGTCAAGCCTTAATTAGAGCTTCTGAGCAAGAAACATAATGTCTTTCTCATCCAAGTAAAGCCTATGTGTCTCTAAGAGGCCATGATCTAAACACTTGTCACTCCCTAACATCTATAGAAAAATAAGCGCAATTAATGTAGCTTGATTAAGTATCTCCCCCAAAAGAGCACCCTTGTCCCACGTGATGATGTACGGGTATAGACAGGCAGATATAACTATGGGTCGCCGAAGCGTAGTTGATGAAGAGAGTACCCTACTTGCTGGAAGGTGGCGGGTTCGAATACTAATGGAGTCAGGATTTTTGATCGGGGTAAAGATGGCCTTCACGAGAGTTAATAATCTGTCTTGACATCTCGTGTCATGTTTAGAAAGATATGAGCTTTAACCTCCTATTCCCCTAAGATCTCTTTAGAACTCTAGTGGGATGTCTATAACTTTTTATACAACTACAAATACAAGACATATTATTAACATCTTGCACAATGAATACAAATATAATAGATGGCTATTATTACTCATCAAGGTATTTTATCCGATTTATCTGAGAAATGTCAATAAGGGCGTAACTTTTATTTTTAAATTTGAACTTGTTAATTTTAACTTCCGGTATTTTAGGAAGTGTTGTTTTATCATTAACTATTATTTATGCAGATGCTAGGATTTACATATAATATGTAGGATATAATACATTTTAGCGTGATGCGATTATTAGTTAATTGTGTCGCATATAGTTGAGATTATCAAGAAGGATCTCAGTATATAATCATCACTATTGGGCTTCGTTGACATTGTTAAAGTCTATTTCGGTAATTAACTTTTATTTCGGTAATTTTGTTGTCAATATAATAAAAATGGCCATTTATTTCGTGTATGTATTTTTACATTATATCTGTGGAACCAATTAATTTTAGGTAATACCATTTTAATATAATGCACTTCTTCACAGATTTTTTTCGGAATTTATCCACAATACAACAGTTTTCCGTTACCCTCAAGAAATTCGCCTTGTCCATTTGCAGCCGTCCTGAACATCGAACTTCCTCATACGTTAGTCCAGTTCACCCATAGGTATATTTCTTCACACTACATCGATCCAACCTTCTTTAGATCTTCCCTCTTCTTTTTCCATTTAATCTCCGTCAAAAATGTACTTGGGATTCCATCAGATGACATCCTTTTGAGATCTCCGTATTATTTAATCATATTTTGTTTTCAATTGTCTATAATTTATTGTTTCAACTTTCATAATTTCCCCATTTTAACGTTTCTAATTTTTTTATTATCTCTACTTCCACCATAATCTTCTCCAGCAATCAATCTCTGTTGATAATAACTTGTTAGCTTGGCAAGTAAGCTTAAGTTACATTATATATATATATATATATATATATATATCAATGGCATCCGACCAGAAAGAAGAAAATAGGGAGATCAAAGTTACATGGAAGGAAAACATGAAGACATTAATGCAAGCAAGAGGGCTAAGCATTGAAGGTACCCAAGATCGTAGGCTTTGGAGGTTTGGCAGGAAGAGCGACAGCAGCTGTAAAACAACCCGAAGATATATATTAATATATATATATATATATATATATATATAAGATTCTCCATAGTAATCTGCCGAGGGCAGGTCTTTCACTGCAATCATAGCATTCTCATGCTGTGCTTTGCAGTCTTACTAGGGAATTATAGGTGTGGTAGCTTCCCGTTGCTTTCCACACCGGTGAAGGATGATGATTTTTGGGGACCTTTGGGCCCTAAGCTTGCTGACATTTGTGTTACAGGTGAGGGAAAAAAGTACTTTGTGTGTGTGACATATGAGTTGTAACTTATAGAATTTAATTTCTATGAAATATAGGCCCTATCCTAAAAATATCAATCTACCTCGACCAGGTTTGAACACGCGACCCTCGGGACCAGATTAGAAGCAACATATTCCTTAGAGCATCGAGACTGAAGTTGGTTTGCAGTAGTTAATAAATTGGAATTATACGTTAAAAATATTCACAACCTCAAATTGTAACAGTGCATTCAGAGTTTAGGAGCCAGGATTCATGGTTCACTGCTTCTGATCTGAATTTTATAAATGTAAATATACAATTAAATGTACACTCTTTGCTTCCCGTTGTCCAATGATCAATTTCCTTCAGTGGAATCCGTTGTATGCATTTCGTCATCCGGATTTTTGTTTATCCCAGTTACCAGTTAGGTTTATGGTACAATAAATTACTTCACCCACAAACAATGCAAGTAGAACATACGCTTAAATGTGTCAATAGAAATTATATTAATAACCATATAGTTATTTACATAAAAATTATTAAAATTTAAGTTTTATAATGAGTTAAGATATTTACGACCGAAAAGTAGAATAACGTAAACTAATTTATTCCTTGTAATGTATATAAATTGATTTCATATTATGTCCGATTTCATTATTTTTAATAAATAAGTATTAGCATGTAGTGCACATAACCTATTTGGCAACTCTTTGATCATCATCCGGTATCATGGCAGCTGCCGCCGTTTTGCGAAAACTAAATGCCATTCCTCTCTGTTCATCCATTGACCTTCCTCCAATCCTCTGATATTCATAGCCGCTTGTACCCCTTCTCATCTCTTTAAAATAAATAATGATAATATCCTCAACTCGTGTCGAACTCAGGATAGGATCGAGGAATGGGATGATGAATTGAAGTCCCTATATTTACAGAAGTCTGTGAACGACAAGGTGCCGTCCGATCAAGCCTAACGCAACGTCACAAGGACGGATGAACGAAATTAAAAGGTTGAGATGAGTATGGAGAAATTGTGGAATGAAATTTGTGGCAGAGGAAAACGGGAGGAATACCGAGAAAAACTTGTCCGAGTTCCATTTCGTCCACTACGAAACACACATGGAGTGATCGAGACTAGATTTCGAAACTCCAGCGGTGAAAGGTAGACTAACCGCTTGCAGACGGATCCGCTTTAACTCCTTTAAATATGCTCACAATGAACTTGCTTTTACTGGGATTATTTAGAGATAAAATAGAATAAAATTAATATCCAAAATACGTCCCAACAAAAATTAATCAGTGCGTAAACTTACATCTGAATGTGTAGTCAAACATTTACATTTTATTGTAAAAAAAAGAAGCAATTTCAGTCCCCAGAGCTACCTATTAATAATTTTATTTATTCTTATAACGAAGTAAGTACTAATGATATTAATTTCTATTTTTGTTCTTGCTTGTTTACTAATCTTCATCGTGAACATATTAGATTAAGGCTCATCCGAACCTGTTTCAAGATGCCCTTGACAGGCCCACTGTTCTTTTAGTCTTCCTCTGTTTTTGAATGCTTTAGGATCGTACGATAATGCGTTCTATGGTAGTGGGTTTGAGTCCATTAGCTACAAATGATCTTATCATAAGTAATGCCACGAGTGATTTCCAAATTATCGATAAATTCACGACTCACGAAGTGAGGAGTGAATTTATCTAGAGAATTTGGAAATCAAGAGTGGCATTTGTTAGGACTATTTAACGAATAAAATAAAGCTGTTTACTCACAAATCATTATTTAACTACAGTTATTTAAAAATATTTTTATATTTAAAGTAAACGGTGATGTTTGAAAACTAATGAGAAACGATAGGTAGCCTACGCTTCTACTGCTTCTTTTGTTTATCACTGCAACCAGATCATACTATTTATTGCCAAAGGAACGCAATATTGTAAGAATGCTCTCTAGTGGAGAAAAAATGAAACACATCAACTGTATATTAATTCATTTTTGATGTCGTATACATTTAAGAAAGTGCAAACAGTGGTTTCTTTTTTTTGTGTGGTATAATCAATTGCTACAAATGTTGACATGTAAGCACACTATTATATACCAATCTGGTAGCCGTATTTGTTATAGGCTCAGTCACTGCAAAATAACGGTCAGACCTGTTCAGAATATTAAAAAGGAGGAGCTTTGCTTAATATATGATAATCCTAACGTTGATAATTATTTCGTGAAACACGTCTCTGATTGGTTGTAATACAGAAATCATTGAAACGTGATTGGTCATTGACTCCCATTTGGGGCATGAGTTAAATAGTCAATTTTATCTGTAAAGTTATTAATTAAGTTTGTTATGGTTTATTCATATGGTGACAGTTTTTTTAATATTACAGTTTTTGGTGATGCACAGTTTCATTTTCCAGTCTATTAGTAAAATTATAAAATAATGAAACGATACATTAGGCCTACATTAAACAAATATAGTTTACCCCCTTAGTCGAATTCAAACTAACGTCCTTAAAAAGAGATAGAATCATTAGGCTGATGATATTTTGTTTTAAATTTATTCGAGGGAAAAGAAATACAGTGTAATCAGATTCCTTTTCTGAAATTAACTATGCAAATTCGCTCATTTTGGGAGGAAATTAAATAGAATTAAGTATTGTTCTATAGTTTCACATGTGACAATAAAGTAACATATGTACACTACCTAGTAATTAGTCTCCTTGGTTTATAAACTTACAGCCAAATTAAGCAATTAGTATTATAATTATATTTATATATTCCATGAATGTTTATACAAACAAATGTTAGTATGCTTTAGATGAGATATATTAGGAAACAAATTAGTCTCAAGGAAAATTAAATTATGTATTAGTCTGAGTTTGTGCGCACTTGTTTGTTAAGAGCCTGATAGTTTGGCAATGCGCTATATAATGCATGTTATTCATATATATATATATATATATAACGATACATACATACATACATACATATATATATATATATATATATATATACGATACATACATATATATATGTATATATATATATATATATATATATAAATAATACATGTTAAAGCTATAAAATATTACTGTTTCCTGTATTCAGACATCTCAATGCATTTAATAATCTATAGATAAATTCTCGAACACTTAAATACAGGATCAATTGTAGCAAATAACAATAATGTTATTTCTGAAGATAATTGTATACCTTAAGTTGCATGCAAAAATGTTAAAATTGCAATACTTAATGTCATGGAAAATAATTGATAGGAGATTTTAAAACATGGAGATATAAATTGCCCACAGCTGTGGTCTTAGGATAACGTTCTTGACTCGTAAGAAGCGGGCTCGAGTTAGATCCTCGGTCAGGACAAGTTTCCTGGGTAAAGTTTTTTTTTTTTCCGGGGTTTTTCGTCATCTGTAAAACACATTTTAGTAAATGTTAAAGCCCAAACAGTCCCAGAACATAATCTGACCATCACAATCACCCGTATCATATTCGCCTTGTTTAGTATGAATGCATCTTGTCTTAAATGTTCGTGTTGTCGGATTAGAGAAGAGAATTCCCAGCGATCGTGTTGATCCTTTTGCTGGTCTATGTTGGAAGCATAGCTAGCCCGGGATCCTAGGCATGAAATCCATTTGCCCCAGTAATTTTGTATTAGTGTCTGAAATAATTGTTGGAATTTATAACAGTATCATGATTATTATTGTTGTTTTGATTTTTGTTATTATGTAAAATTCTAATTTTAGCAAGTTCTTCTTTGGCGGTCTTTATGGGGACCATTGTAGCATTTCCTCTTTGTATCTGGGGAAACCAGAAAACCCGGATGTGACCCTGGAATTGAACTGATCACTCATTCAGGCAAGCCTTCCATATGTTTATGTAGTCAAAAAGAAAAAAAGGATGTGTGTGATCCCAAATTAAAAGTCATGTCTCTTTAATTCCCGTGTGATATGTAAAAATACCTATAGAGAGATGGAAATTAAGGTAAAGATATATGAATTAAAATTAATTTTAGCAGTGTTGTTAATTGCATGTAGCAGCTATGATCCAAGTCGCCTGGAGAGCTGCTCCCAGCCTGGATTAAACGAGCGCGCATGTGCAAACGTGGGAATAATAACCTTACTTACTTACTCACTGGCACTATCGAACCCGTAGGTTCATGGCCGTTAGGACATAAGCTCTCCATACATGCCTATCCTGAGCTAATGCTTTCCAATCATTCTCCCACCTCATTCTTGGTCTACCAACTGGGCGTTTTCCCTCTGGATTTCCTACAAGAAGCTTCCATGCACGTCTTTCATTCCCCATACGCGCAACATGTCCTGCCCATCGCAGTCTACGAAACTTAACTGTTCTTATTATATCTGGCTTCCTATAAAGACCATGTAGTTCATTGTTATGTAGTCTTCTCCATTCACCTGTCTGTTCATCTCTCTTTGGTCCAAAAATTTTCCTAAGAACTTTATTCTCAAATACTCGTAATCTCCTTTCCTCCCTTAAAGTAAGAGTCCATGTTTCGCACCCATATAATATAACTGGTAGAATAATAGTTTTATACGTATATTTTCAGCTTAACGTTTTTTGAAAGGAGTTGGGACATCAAAAGTCTCTGCAATGCATAATAGCACGCATTTCCAGAATTGAGCCTATGTTTAATTTAAATAACTTAAAAATATATCCTACTGGCTAAGTACTTATTTTCATTTTTTTTTTGCGCAACGGTCTGCGTTTTTTGTTACTATTTATAGAGAAACTTCGGGTAATTGGACCCTATTTTGAAGTGAACCCCAGAGTTCATCCTAGCCTTCAGACTATTTTAAGTTTATTTACTCTAATACTTTTTACAGACAGGCAGAAAGTATTTATGACTGATCGTAATTAAAAAGCGTTGATGTTTATTTAAAGTTCTGAAAAAAACATTCACACGTCATTCATCTGCAGACAGCCACGGTCTTTGCGTAAAATTACAAGGATATTAAATAAAATTAATGAAGTGTATGGCTTTTACATATAGCACCCTTATTGATAAAATATACGTATTCGTGCAAAGTGGACCCAGGTCAACTTTAACCGCCTCGTGGTGGGTCTACATTAACCGAATTCCTTTGTCAATCTTTCATTATTTTATACAGCAGCCATGTCACATAATATCAAACCAAACCCGTCAGTATATTAAAACACCATCTACATAATACAATAGGCCTATATTTAGAGGTTTTTTTTCAACATTTGTAATATTCAATAGCAGAAATTAAGAATTAATTCTTAGCTTGAAAAACTTTTAAATGACCGTTTTCATAAATATCACAAATAAACCCTTCTTCGCACAGAGAATAAAATAAAATGGCCTTGAACACGTCAAAGTTGATGAGGGGAAGAAACTAAAATATTAATAGGTCCAATCAAACCCGAACTCCTTATATATATATATATATATATATATATATTAGGCCTACTTCTTTTAATTGACGACCTCTTCGTCTGAAAGTAATTAGACAACCGCTCCCTATCTCTGGATCATGAATTCGCATCGGCCACTCCACGTGGGTATCATGGTGGACGAATCGGAGCCAGAGCAGGTTTCTTTCGGCATCTCCAGTTTTATTCTACTAAAATATTAATTCCAGTATTTCTACCATTTCTTCATACTCAAATTTATTTTATTCATCTGCTTCTATGATTATACAATAGGCCTTGATTCAGTATATCACATCTTCAATGATAGGAGCTTCATCTCATCACTTGACCTGATATTACGTCAGACACGAATAGTGTGTTTACAACTGTACTTGTTTAAATTCTGTCTTTTAAAATACTTTGGGTTTCGTAGTATATTATATATATAATATATATATATATATATATATATAGACCACAGCGAAAACTCTATTAGTTTAATTATATAAGACCTAAACCTGTGACTCGAACTTATCATTCCTTGATAATGGCATGTAGGATCATGCCGAAACGTCGGAGTCATTGGCCAGGGGCCGAACTTGAATCCAAACGCGGAAAACCCAAGAAAACTTTCTTATTCATAGATACATACCATATATATATATATATATATATATATATATATATATATATATATATGGTAAAGTGACTTTACTTTTTTGTTTTCCAGTACAGGCCTTAGGAGACCATTGATAGTAGCAAGAAGTTAACGCTCCCACTTTTATAGACAATTGGCAAGAGATGAGAGCCGGGTTATCTGTATAATGTGACATCTACCTCTACTCTCAGAACTTAGCTTGCTACTCATTTCTGTTGGAGGCACCAAAAGGTCAGGCCAATTTAAAAATCCTGATTCCATTGGGACCCGCGATATTCCGCCTTGGGGTGTACCTCGTAACCAACTGCACTACAACATGATCCCATGCATATTTATAACGAAAATGAGTATCAAATATTTGTTCTGGGGTTAAGGGCTGCTGTTATATGGGCCTGACAACGTGGCCTGACATCTCATACCGATTGTCTAGAAAGATTGGAGTGTTATCCTCCTACTACCCCCAGGGACGTTCTCAGTTATGTTAGTGGTATCATTTTACCTTTATATGTGTATATATGTATATGTATATATATATATATATATATATATATATGTGTGTGTGGTGTGTGTGTGGTGTGTGTGTGTGTGTGTGTGTGTGTGTGAATGAATAAGAAAGTTTTGTTGGGTTTTCCGCGTCTTGGATTCAAGATCGGCCTCTGGCCACTGATTCAGACGTTTCGGCATGATCCCACATGCCATTATCAAGGAATGATAAGTTCGAGATAATGGCATATAGGATCATGCCGCAACGTCAGAATCAGTGGCCAGATGTCGAACTTGAATCCAAGACGTGGAAAACCCTAGAACACTTTCTTATTCATAGTTATATCTGCGAAAATCTGCAATATAACACACACACACACACACACACACACACACATATATATATATATATATATATATATATATTAAATAGCCTGGTTGCTGGCAGTTCTTGAAAAAGACGCGATTTAGCTGCTTCCCATTTTTAGTTTTTAGGTAGCTATTTAGTTGTTCTCACGAGAAGGTTGAGTGAATCTGTGTGATATCTGTACATAAACAAAGAAAAGTGTGATGTATATATATATATATAGTTGACTATCAATTTCATGGTCGACGTTAAAGTAGAAAATTAGAAAATATTTCCGTGTTTGAAGCTGCGGTTTTGTAAGGACGAATTAAATATAAACTAGTAGCCTTGAAACAGGAAACTTACTTAGTTACTTAATTGTGTTTTAATTATATGGTTGTAGTGACTCCCCAACGTAACATGTTGTGACGCATTAACAATCCGTTGGTCATATAGCCGCCTTTGAATTTTGTGGCTTCGGCGGCTCCGTGATTCCGGCCCAAATAAGGCAACAACAATTAGATTTGGGTCGTGTGCAACTAGCAAGCGGCCTGTCGAGACGTCCTTTCTAGAGGAATAATTTTCCAGATACGTCGATTCCAGAAGTATGAGCCTAGCCTTCCACTCGAGAGAAGTATATATTATATTAATGAAAGTATGACGGACAAATAAGTAATTTTATTGAAGTCACCAGCTAATGTGAAGAACTTATAAGATAAACTGTGAAGAAGGTACTCTAATAGTAGAACATTGTGAGAATACAATGAAACGTCAGAAAATAAGTAAAGAAAATTTGGATATTTAGTGAAACATTCGTGAACTGAAATGAAATAAATTCCAGCTGTTTCCTTCACTTCGATATCCTTGACAATATTTATTTCATCGTTTGTCTTTTCCATAAAATCTCATTGAAGTGATATTTTCCTATATATATTATTTTGATTTTGAAACACGATCTTCCAAATATCGCTATATCAACATAGTATTGTAGATAGGCCTCTTAATGTTGATTTTTCTTCTGAAAGGATGTTGCAGATTTTCATATTTATAGTTATGTCTACATGTGGTTATAGGGCCTATATACATCAAACTCTGCTTATTTGTTTCAGAAAAGTGCATTGTTTCGTCACCTTGAGATATTTTACTATAATTTTCCGGAATGCATTCTAATTCATTTCCAGTTTTGAAGTTGATTCTTAAAGAAGAAATTTTCATTTCGTAATATTTTAAAATAAGCTGTATATCTAAATTGCAACTCAAACTCTTTATTTTACAGAAGTCTAGGTAATTGCTTATCGGGTAACATTACACGTATCTATTATTTAAAAAACGTGTATATCTTCCGTTGAATATAAAATAAACTTAAATTAGCTAGACAGTAATGTTTGATATTTATATTTTAGAAGACTCAAGTTGGGGGCTTGGATTTTTATTTTTTTTTCATGGAAACTATTGGTATATGACAATTAATTATTTAAAAAGATAGGTCAAGTTCGTTAACCAACAAATTCGGACCATTAGGCGTAGGAGTTCACCTGAAACGAACATTTAAAAAAATCCCTCTAGGGGTCGCAATTTTTAATCTTTCGCAATGAAACTCAATATATGACATTGAAATAAAACGAGAGTAAGGTATTCTATAAAAAAACAGGAAAATCTGAATATTAGAACTGGGGATTTACCTGAAATACGGAAATTAAAAAAAAAAAAACTGCTCTAGCATTCGCCATATTTGCTTCATCGCATAATATCGGTATATAATACAATGTAATTAACTCTTAAATTCACATTAGTTGCATTACTGTAATTTATTTCAATTCTTAATAAAGCGATAGTAATAATAATAGGAAATTAATTAAATTTGAGTCAAATTATGCAACAGTATTCGAACGATAATTTGGATTGTGATAGGTTTGTTTTTTCTGCTGTTCGACACGTTTAAATAAGTTAGTCTAAGAAATCGAGTTTCTCCAACTTAACAAATATTCCGTAAACCATCGAAATCGGACCATGACTTTGATTTGTTAAGGAATTCGCTTATTTTTAATTTAATTAATTACTTATAGGTAAATTAAAAAATTGGAATGCCTGAAGCATTATTAACCAAACAATGTGGAAATGTTATCGTGGGAAGTATCCTCCCTCTGGGAGGAAGAGGCGATGGAAAGGGAATGGAAAATGTAAAATGATCGAAAACTAGCGATATTATTGTCAAATTAATAATTTTCAGCTAAGCTGATTAAGTTGAAGATTGACACCTAACAGAAGGTGACATGTAAAAATAATTTAAAAACATGAAAATGATTGTGTAATATATACTTTTAAGTGTAGTTAGACTGTTTGGTAACAGTCCCGATAACATTTAAGTTCAAATTTGACCTCTTAAAACCCGTGGGGGTGACAGAAAAATAATCGAAAAAAATAGTGTCGTATTTATAGATTTTGGGGCCTCTGACATGAATAGTGACACTATCAGTACCTTCTAAATCAAACTTCAGCACTTATCAGGAAAGAAGTGGTGAGAAGGAGTAAAAAATTAAATGTTAGAAATTGCCGAAATTAGTGTGGAATCCGTAGATTTCGGAGTCGCTATGCTGATTGGCGAGAAGATAATTGGGATAAATAAATTCCCATTCAACGCCGGTTAATCAGCTAATAACTGAGCGCTAATAAATATAATTCTGCGCAAAACAGTTATTACAGTGTTCTTTATTACAATGTTTTCGAATATGTTGAAAAGTCTCAAAGTAAAATCAAATATTTAAATTAATTTAAAATCGCATATTATCATATTTTCTGCAGCGGCTCGGAACCTAAATTATTGTGTCTCATATGTAAAGTCGGTTTTTATGTATAGTGTGTCTAGTGGAATTTTGAAGGTGTTATTCATTGGAGTTTCTTTCAAATGGGGATATTTTTATTCTTAACTGGAACGAGTTAATGGAATTTTGAGACGGTGATAGCCAGCATTAAGTTAACTGAATATCTCTTGCATGACAATGCGAGACTCCATACGGCACGAACAACCATGACAAAAAAAATCAGAAATTGGGAGAAATCGTACTGCTACCATGCCTCATCGTACAGCCCTGATCTTGCGCCTTCAGATTGCCATCTGTTTCGATCCTTAGTTCAATCTTACGTGAAATTTCGAAAGCGTTGAGAACCTTTAAGCTATGTAAGTGAGTTTCAACGAGTTCTTCGCATCAAAAACCAGAGACTCTCGGGGTAATGAACCTCGCTGAAAGATGGCTCTAGACCGTAGATTTTGATAGTCTCTACTTTGAAGAACAGTGTAATTTCAAATAAAAAAAACATTCCAAGTGAAGATCTTGAAGAAGATTTCCGGGCTGTAGGCCGTGGTCTCTAGGCTTGAAGTTCCCCGACGTTTCGCCAGAGACTGCATCTGGCATCCTCAAGAGTTGTCTTGAGACCCTTGAGGATGCCAGACGCAGTCTCTGGCGAATCGTCGGGGAACTTAAAGCCTCGAGACCACGGCCTACAGCTCGGAAATCTTCTTCAAGATCATCATAGCAACTCTGGCCGTGAAAGCCGAAGTTAATACATTCCAAATGAACTTTGTTAAAAAATAAATTACTTATCATTTGTGAGACATTTGTTATAATGAAGCTCTTTTACTTTATTTTCCCTAAGAAAAATTATCATAAAATAAGTCAACTCTATTATTTTGTCCATATAATTTTTATTCCACACATTTATTTGTTTGTGATGACGTTATTTCTATAAATATATTAATTAACGGACTTTAATTATAAATTACTATCCTAGACGTAGCCGAGCGGCACGATATCTTATTGCAGACCTATGGGACTTGCGCAGGTTGGAAGAAATTTTCTTGTGGAATTTCGACCAATATGGGACCAGTGCCCACGCAGCATCGTGAGGAATTTGAGTAGTTACAATAGGTAACGGCTCCACGTTGACAAAACAAGCTAATAACAGCTGGAGGACCGACATACTGACCACATGTCATCCCTATACTGGCTGGATCATCGTCCGCTCCTTTAACACATATGAATGTGAGACTAGCAGATGGCTGGTAGGTCAAGGACCTTCTATACCTGTTGCACCATGCAGTTTTATCTATAAATTATTAATGGTACCGGTATTTCATTAAATTATTAAATCTATATATTATTAATTATCTAATATATAAAAATTAATGTTTGTTTGTTCGTATTTTATGCGCGCCACACCGTTCGTCCTATTTGATTGGGATTTTTGCATAATGTGTAGGAGATTCCTGGGATGAACATAGGCTATAAGAGAGTTGTGATATTCAATCCCTTCACCCCTAAAAATTACCCTTTGTAGTGAAAAACGTGAAAAAAAGTTCCTATTTTGACGCTTAAATGGTTTACGCTGCCTAAACCATAATAAATATACCAAATTAATGTACACAGAATCGAATATCTAAAAAAAACTCTACAAAAAAGTCCGCGACAGCATATGTTTATCTTCTACGGATAACTCACAATAACCATTTTTGTCTTTAAAGAATTTCGCGATAAGCAGATTGCCGGGCAAACATAACAGCGCACGGCTGGTGGTAAAAACACATTAACATTTATTTAGGAGTAGCAGCGCACGCCGGGTATTAGCTAGTTATTAATAAATTAAATCACACACAATCTGATACTATGACCACACAGCTCACTATTTTTTGACATACTTAACTGAAAAATGAAAAATGTTAAACCCCTGAAGCGTTTAGTTTACGGTACTTTCTTTCAAAAAGTCATTTATCCAGCTCAAGTGCATATATGGATTGAAGACATGTTAATTATTACTGGATAGAGACCAATACATTACTTTTGAGGGAATTAAGAAAAACCTCTTAATAATTTTATTCCACCATTTGATATACATTGTTGTTGTAACTTCAATGTTACCAATATCTTTAACATTACTTACTTCTTCCTCTTCTTGTAAGCCCATGTTTGCCTTAACAGAGTTTTAGGCACTCTCCCCTACAGGGAAGAATTTGGACCATGCTAATTTAGTTATACTTGTTTTCGTATAGATGTTATTTTGAGTGATCCGTGGTCAGCGTTCCGCCTCATACTGACATCTAGGAAACCAAGGTAGTATTAGGACGGGAAAATTCGGTAAATTTTGCTTAGAGGCCTTTCCATTCAGGCTTAAAGATTTTTTTACGAGCCTGAAAATCTTCAGACTCGTGAACCACGGCTTAAAGTCCCTCCCGGAGGAATTGCTTCTTGGATTTTCCCATCCTAAAAAAATCCATCGACATTGAACCCGCGACCCTCGGGACCAGATGCAAGGAGCATAACCACTAGTCCACCGCGGCCGACTACTAAAGTAAATATTAATTCAGCCTTAAGTGAGTTTATAAACTGAAAATTATGATGGACTTAGCCAGTTCTCACACTCATTCAAACTTGTGAATTTTTTTTTCTGCACGAAACCACTTATATAAATTATTTAACTTACTTTGCATTTTGATATGTTTTACATAATAATTATGTAGCATTATGGTAAAAATTAACCAACTAACATATACATTAATGCGAAGTATTTATTTTCCTAATTAATGATTTATATTAATGTATATGTTAGTCTTTCACTTATTGTTTTCACTATCCTTACTAAGTTTTTAATATGGTCATAGCACTTCTTATACACTGAAGGAATAAACTTTCCCAGCTTCACAATATCGTCCTGCGCATTCCGTATCAAGTATTTAGTACAATTCGCACACCAATAGATGGAGGATGCATTCTGATTGCATTCTTCATTATCATTGGCAACGAATGCACACATTGCAACTACATTCTATTTAGGATAGAGTGAAGATAAACAAATGAAACAATTATATACTAACTTTTAATTATAGAGAACAACTGAAATCAAACTTCTTGTTAGAGAATATACTGCTACATTTGTTTATCTCCACTCTATAGATCCTGAATAGTGTGTACATTCCTGGTATAATATTATAGCTTTATTTTCTCCCTCTCCACCAGCACTCCCGAAGTCCAGCAATATTATTCAAGCCAATGGAAGGGGTTGCGCGGCAATAGGAACGGGCAAGTTAAATATGAAGAAAATACGAAATAAGACAAATCAGAAATTAAAAATGTTATTATAAAAATGTAGAAAACAGGTGAAGTGTCTCTTCACCAGCTTCACCTTAATACTAGCTACTGATATTTTCTCAACTTTTTCAGGAAACGAAACTCGATATATACTATAGCAATAAAACGAGGAAGGTATTCTAAAAAAATGAGCGAAATATAACCATTAACATTTATAATATAAAAATAGAATACCTGAGATCTCGGTCTTCCTCAACTTTGGATGTGAAGTGTGGAGTACTTTCGAAGCATATGCTTCATCTTCAGATTGTAAATCGGTACTGGTTGTTCGTGAAAATTTTGTAGAGCGGGTTGAGGTCACTGGATGAGTTCTCATTAAGCAGATGAGTGTTTTTGGTTTCTTTTAGTTTCTCGATCTCTAAAAGAAACTAAAAGAAACCAAAAACACTCACCTGCTTAATGAGAACTCACCCAGTGACGTCAACCCGCTCTACAAAATTCTCACCAACAATCTTCTTCTTCTTCTTCTTCTTCTTCATCTTCTTCTTCACGGTTTAGACTTATTTACTAGCATGTTCCGACTCCAAATTGCTGCTCTTTCCATCTTTTCTTTGGTCTTCCCAAACTTTTTCTTCCTTGAGGTGAATAGCTGTATTCTGCTTTTGGTATTCTATTCTCAGTCATCCTTGCCAAGTGTTCTTTCCAGTTTGTTCTGTATTTTTCTACTGTTGTGTTTAATTCCTCTACTTTTAGTTGTTGTCTTATTTCTGTGCCAATTTACAAGCTGAAGATGAAGCATATGCTTCGGAAAGTACTCCACACCCCACATTCAGAGTTGAGGAAGACTGAGATCTCAGGTATTCTATTTTTATATTACAAATATTGCATAGTAACCTCAACGGTGTTTCGTCATGAGTTTTAAAAGTATCGATATAACCATTAGGAATGGGCATTTATCTTACAGGCGAAATTTAAAAATCTCTCTACCAGCCGCCCTGTTTTTGTCGTAACGTAATTAAATACATAGGATTTAATTAACAGAAGAAATATATTCCGTGAACTAAAAAAAGTCGGAAAATAAATGTTACTGGCTAAGAGATTCGCTTAGTTTATGCAGTTCCTGGGTGACGGATTTTTCAACTCCTGGTGTATATTAGGCTTTATTATACTTGCGTTTATTCTAAAAATAATTTAAACAGGGCCATAAAAAAGAGTAAGATTTAAATCAATGTTTTTATAAACTGTATGTCCTAATTTATATACCAATTCTTTACAAATGTAAATGTGTTTTCTCGATAGCTATATGAAATGTAAGAGGTCACTTCGGACAGTATAATGTATACAGTATATGTGTAGGGATTATTGTGGGATCCAATTCGGGAACATTGGTTTTGCATGTTTCCAGACAAACATGATCGTGTCCTCGTGTTATACAGCAATATGAGAAATTTCATGTACATTGGACACTGTCGTAACTCGCTGTCGCATATCAATGCCCCAAAGCGAGATTTAGGGCGAAAACCTTTATAGACTACACAGAGAATGGATACAGTTGTTATGGTAATTCTCGAAAGGTCACAGTGACATTTGTGGCCATTACATGCGTGCTTTAGGCTACTCCTAGTTAATAATACGATATGAACAAATTAATATGCAATGTTGTTTGATATCAGGCTGGCTCTTAGATTTCAATGTTTGTAAGTGTAATGATATTAGTACTTTTACATGATTTTGGTGACAAACATAATTAATATGAAAAGAAATAACTTGGCCTGCTTTGGAATTTTATTAATACATTCTCACGTTTTACAATGTCTTTGACATCTTCCTGTGCCATTTTAAGGATCTATCTCTATATTTACACGCCCATTCCTCTTTCTTCCATTATTCTGACCATACCTTAAGTTCAAGTCAATTTTGGTTTCTTTTCTTTGTAGATTTTCATTTCATAAATTGTCTTCCTTATTATATCTTCCATCTACCTTACCATATGTCCAAATCATCTTAATTCTGTTGTTTTGATATTACCTATTCACTAACATTATCAAACTCAGAGGTACATAGCCGCGCGGACATATGGCCTCTCTCTCTCTCTCTCTCTCTCTCTCTCTCTCTCTCTATATATATATATATATATATATATATATATATGTGTGTGTGTGTGTGTGTGTGTGTGTATACAGGGTGTTGCAAAAAAACACCGACAACGAAGGTGTGGTATATATTGAGATATGTTGATCATTTTAATAAGGTACCAATGTCAGGAAATTATGCGTTTTCACACTATGACTAGTTAACCATGTCTTAAGATTAGTGTTAGTTCGAAGAATTTGAGAACTTATTTCTTGACAACACCTCATAGGTACGGCACCGTGATACGTGGCTGCGATACGACGGAGCTTCAGCTCACTTCGATGCCAACGTGAGGATACATTTGGATACCACATATCCAGGTCTCATGGCCTCCGAGATCACCTGATCTTAACTCTCTCGAGAAATTTTTTGTGTGGCGACATGAAACAGTTTCTTTATCAGACTCCAGTAGAGTTACGTATGGATCTTATAACCCGAATCAATGCTGCTGCAGAAATAATTCAAACGAGGCCGGCGTATTTGAACGCGTGCGCCAGTTACTAGACCGCAGAAGTACGCTCAACAATGAGATAGGAAGTGGATATTTTGAAAACTTGATGTGACTGTGACAGTATTGTCAAGTATTGAGACTTGAAATCCAACTAACGGAACTCTTGACAAGTTAGCTACTCATAGTGCGAAAACGCATCATTTCCGGACATTGGTACCTTATTAAAAATGATCAACTTGTCTCAACATACCACATCACCTCCGTTGTCGGCGTTTTATTAATCACCCTGTATATTTCTATCCTGAGCTAATGTTTTCCAATAATTCTCCTCTCTCTAATCATGATTAATGTTTTACTCCCATCTCAGTCTTTGACTACCTACTGCACGCGTTCCCTTTGGTTTATCTACAAGAATATTCATTGTATGCTCACTTGTATATCCCGTTCGTACCATATGTTCTGATCGTCGCAGTATAGGATACATAACTGTTCATATTACATCCGGTTTCCTATAAATATCAAGTACCTCACTGTTACATGGTTTTCTCCATTGAGCTGATTGTTCGTTTCTCTTTGATACAAACATTTTCCTATTTATTCTCAAATAGTCGTAACCTTTTCTCCTACCTTATAGAAAGAGATCATATTTCACATCCATATAATTGGGAAATTTCAAAATAATTATTTATATTTATGTTAAGTCCCGTAGACTGTGATGGGCAGAATATGTGGTACGAATGGGGAATGGAAAAGGGGCATGTAAACGTCTTTTATCAAATCCAGAAGGAACGCGCCCAGTAGGTGAGTCAAAAATGAGATGGGAGAATAATATTCACCATGATTTGAAAGAGGTGAATTATGCAGGGAATGATTCGAAGACATTAGTTCAGGATAGCGATGTGTGGAGAACTTATGTCCGCGCAGCTATGAACTTCCGGGTTTGATAGTGCCAATGAGTTAGTTAGCTAAGCCTTTATCCACAAAATTAACGACTTGACCTTTCGAAAATTTGAAAAAAAGAATTCTCAACCGGGCAACATTTTCAGTCTTGTTGAAGTTTTTTAAGTCATGCTTTATATTTCAATAAAGATCATATTACATTTCCATTATAGATTTTATAATTTTGTGTCATAGAGGAAAATAATTGCAAGTTATAATCTCACTTTTTGAAATGAATACCGATTTGTTGAGACATAATTTTCCCATTTCCTTTATTATACTTCCATATCAAAATCAGGTTGAATATGGAAGGCAATAACTATTAATTCGAAAATAAATATCAAGTTCTGCTTATCATTAACACATAAGTGTTTTATCTGCAATTATCACATTGAGGCTTATACAATCTTTAATTATTATATTAAAACATACGAATACCTTGGACAACTTTACTGTTGCTGATTTTATTTATGGATCAGCACTATTTCTCCGATAATATTTCGGTTGACATCTTTTTCAGTTGTAATTTAGAATCGATCCTTTTTATTCAAATAAAACTATTTTATATTGGTCAGGAGAATCTGAGAATAAATCAGATTGATCATTTGTAGTTCAAAGAAACATCAATTGAAATTCAGAAAGCGCGTGGTGTAATTTAAAAAGCATCAATCTTAATTCGTAATAGTTTATATTATTTATTGAATTTCACGATGTAACTCCAGACTCCTTCATGCAGCTTATGCAAGGTGACTTAGAGTTCCTATTACGCGTTCTTGCATATTGTAGAGGGGACATGTTAGATACAATTTTGATAAAGGAACCGTGTCCGGAGGGGTACTGTTTTGATGTTACAATTATAAGATCGAATTACTTTGATCAATGTACACCTAACTTAAAACTGTTAGATGTTTTCCGAATTGTTGATACGATGTAATTGTAAATCCCTACTTTGTACATTTGTGCTATTTCAGTGGAAGAGAAAGCCTCATGGCCTTAACTCTGCCACAATAAAACATTATTATTATATCAAGTGCCCATTGTAAAATCATCACTTGTCCTTTAAATCATTCCAAATTTGCATTAAAAGTGGCTCTTGTTATCAAACTGTTCCTTGTTTACAGCAAAACAGCAAGTTTTAGATTACTTCCTATACATTTATAAAACTGGACAAGAAACTTTTTAAAATAGATGCTTATATATTCAATAAACATTGCTGGCTATTATTTGATACTTTCACAGGACTTTAAAATATGTGCCAAGAAAACTTTTGAAGGAGTGTGGATACGCAAAAATGTGGTTTGACTGTTAATATGGAAAAAAATCTAATTACATAGCCAGGACTTAGTAATGGGATTCTTTAAACATTGCGAAAATTACAATTATTCAGGAGGCATAATTACCAAATATGGTAAACAAGATTATGAATTTAAAAGTAGAATATAATTGGGAAATCAGCGATATCGACTTAAAAATATCATTATTTGTTACAAAAAATATGAATATGCAAAAGAAAATAAAGCATCTCTATAAAAAATAGCAAGAATAATAGAAACACATGGGTAATACACATGACAGTTAGTTTCAATATAAATTCTGAATTACTTACTTACTCACTGGCACTATCGAACCCATAGGTTCATGGCCGCTAGGACATAAGCTCTCCATACATCCCTATCCTAAGCTAAAGTTTTCCAATCATTCCCTGTATAATCTACTTCCCTCAAATCATAGTTAATATTATTCTCCCACCTCATTCTTGGTCTACCAACTGGGCGTTTTCCTTCTGGCTTTCCTACAAGAAGCTTCCATGCAAGTCTTTCATTCCCCATACGTGCAACATGTCGTGCCCATCGCAGTCTGCGAGACTTAACTGTTCTTATTATATCTGGCTTCCTATAAAGACCATGTAGTTTATTGTTATGTAGTCTTCTCCATTCGCCTGTTTGTTCATCTCTCTTTGGTCCAAAAATGTTCCTAAGTACTTTATTCTCAAATACCTGTAATCTCCTTTCCTCCCTTAAAGTAAGAGAGGTAGAATAATAGTTTTATATATTTTCAGTTTAACGTTTTTTGAAAGTAAATTCTGAATTATTATCATAATTATTGTCACAAATCATGGATAAATTCTTGAGTCACGAAATGACGAGAGAATTGTTATCAAAATTATTTGGGAAATCGAGTACCATTTGCTAGGACTACTTGACGAATAAAATTAAGTTACCGATAAAATTATTATTAAAACACAATAATACAATATTTATATTTACTTACAATGTAAAAAGCAGAACAGAATCGTGTGGGCACTATTCATTTCTTTGATCAAGGCAACTTGATCATGTAATACTGTTCTCAATTCCTTTCATTATTATTTACTGACATATGGCGTTGGGAACATGAAATATAATCAACATTTTATGTTATAACTTCCTTCATTGGAACAAAATTGAGAAATGTTAACTTTAAAAAAACACAATTATTGAAAATACGTCTTGTATATCTATCGAGTAGTCAAATAGGCGTTAACATTTTGCATGCAATTTAAGGAAGAGTTCACTCGATAACATAAGACAACAATCAACTGTTTATAGAGTCCGCCATTTTATCCTGTGGAGGAGTTGTGATTATCAGGTGAGGAGGAGATGATAAAGAGATTTCCATAAATAATGAGTTAATCATGATCTTGATTGGTTGAAAAGAGAGCCAGTCTCAAGCCAACCACTGAGGATCTCCCGGACGCAGTCTTCTAGCGAAACTTCGAGCATTTTTAATCCTCGTGACCACAGCCAACAGGGCCGGATGATATCTACAGATCGCGATAAGAACTCGTGCCGTGAAAGCGTAAGTAAATATATCAAACATGACTGATCGTTAACTACTTGTAGGGTATAAGTGGATACTTCAGTGCGCTACCGATTACGCCACCCAAGCAAATCTAATACAAACATTTATTTGTCTTTATATATATATCTCTATTACGAGAGGTGTGTATATATATATATATATATATATATATATATATATATATATATATATATATACTGTTGGATAGCACAGATTTAACCATTAAGTTGGTAAAACGTTTCTTACTTTAACAACAATGCGCCGTCCAGGGTGTCGATTCTGAGGTATCTGTATTTCTAGACGTCTAATTTATTTGTTTTGTTAACTGTAACGGGTTCATCTGCTAACCCTTGTCTGTAAGACGTGTAGATTGGAAATTAAAATGCGATGACGTAGTTTGGTATAGTGGTAGTAAGTTCACTCGCTGGAACGTGGCATCGTAGACCTCACTGTCGACGAGCCGAGAGTCGAGGAGACGCAATTCGGCACTGTGAAACACAGTATACTACCATAGAGGCAGTTCCCCGTGAAATATGGTACCGTTAATTTTATTTTAAAATGTTTCGGCGTATTGTACGCTGTTGAGGTTGTTGGCTTATATTTTGCACTAGGGGTTGAAGTAAGTGGCAATGGCGTGAGCCATTCGCCATTGATGTTACCCGATCGGCGATGAGTGCATTGATATAGGGAGTTGAGGAGCTCTGTGAAGCTCAGAATTTCTCGTGCAGCGAGAGTCCAAAAATATATTTTTAAGACATTTGTTTTGAATAATTTGAATTTTGAGCTTGTGTTCTTTACAGCCACATATGACCGCTATGGTCTCGAGGTAGCGTGCTGCCTTGTCACGCAGCGGGCCCGGGTGCGATCCCCGCTCGGGACAAGTTTCCTGGGTCAGGTTGTTTCTTCGGGGGTTTTTCCTCACCTGTAAAACAAATGTCAGAATACTTTAAGGCCCAAACGGTCCCCGGACACAATCTGGCCATCATTATCATCAATATCATATTCACTTCATTAGATTAAGTTTAGGTTTAAGACCTCTCTCCTGGCAAATCATTACCCTTCGTCATCACCCATCATATCATTGGGACAGCGTAAGCCCACATTCTAGGCGCCTCAACCTCAGAAATGGGTTACAATACGCCAATGCCAGAAGAGAATACCTGAAATGTCGAATGACAAACAGGTGGCATTGAACAAAAAAAATGTTTTTGACCTTGCGGCGGTTATTTTCGGTGAGGAATGAGGGTCTCTAGGGTCGTGTTAGATTTTGTGAATTTAGCCGGTGATAGATAAAGGAACAATAGTATAGGGAATTAGTGATAAATCGATTTTCAGGCGACATAATGGAAGGATTTATTATTTTTATCACAATAATTATGTGTACTCTAGCATTGAATACTTCGGCTTGGAAACCTGACAAAGCGTGACTTATATAAACTTTAATGATGATTCATATCGCGAGTCTTTACAATTCGGTTTATCATAAGTCAATGCGATATTTATTTTCGTCCGACTTAATTCACTTAAGGAGAAAATAAAACTCCAAATACTCCCCTTATTCACGATAGCTCCACTTATGTGTTAATCGAGTAGGAGCACTAGCCCCACTTTGTTTGACTATACCTTATATGACTTTTTACATTCAATTTTTCAAGAAAGTCGTGCATTTTACTTTAGATTTTCCACCGTTATTACACTTTTAATACAAAATTCCCATTTGGCAAAATAAATATTTTGATACACCTCATGTACATGTGCAAGACGATATACTAAGTTAAGGGCGTGGGACCACCTTGTTTTATAATCCTGGTTCTGTTACTCGGGGTTGAGGAACTTGGTTTTGCTACATGCTATGTTTTGTGGGGGGGGATACATTTTTTCTATTGTTAAAATTTCTTAAAAGTAATAAACCTTTTTGTTTTTTGCATCTCCCCTTGACAATCTTAGTGTTTTGCATCACTGAGTTTTAACCTTAAAGGTTTTGCATCATCCCTTGACCGTAATATAACTGTCTCTCTAATTCCTACCGTGTTCAAAGCACGTAACCCCAGACCAGATAATAAAACTAACAGTTATTCATACAGTTTTATCAAAACACCCTCAAATAACTATTATTATTATTATATATTATTATTATTATTATTATTATTATTATTATTATTATTATCATTATCATTATTATTATCATTATTATTATTATTATTATTATTATTATTATTATTATTATTATTATTATTATGTATGCTGGTGTGCCTTCCTGATAACTTCTTCACACCATTTGTATCCTATATAGTATTATAATAATAATAATAATAATAATAATAATAATAATAATAATAATAATAATAATCATCATTTTTAGGAATATTCCACAATAAAGTGTTTCTCCTTCAACCCAAAGTTATTTGTTACCAGAGGTTCCTGTCTAAAGCATATTCTTCCCTGAAATCTCTAGCTTCCATATTTCTCTTCACTCCATTCATCCATCGTTCTCTAGGCCTGCCTCTTCAACTTCTTCCATTAGCTTTCCAATTAAGGATCTTCTTTGGTATTCTCTCTTCTTCCATATTTATGAGGTGTCCATACCATTTCAAACGTTTTCTTCTAATTTTCCTAATATGTTTTTTTTCAACTTGCATAATTTCCTTTATTGTCTGTTTCTGACCTTAAAATAATAATAATAATAATAATAATAATAATAATAATAATAATAATAATAATAATAATAATAATGATGATATATTAGATGTTTAATTTTTTTATACTAAAATCAACCATTCGCCCAGTGGGAAGCCACTACAAATAGGCACTCGAGTATTGGCGGGAAATCCATAGCTATTGAGTATGGGTGGAAATGCCCATACATCAGAATCCGAGGAGAGCAAATCTGAAGGTTTAGATGGTAGCCCGCCTACCGGAATCGGGAGCTGTTTGGTTAATAACCTGCAGACCTTAAATCAATTTTATTAATGAGAATCAAACAAAGAGCCGGCGTACCCCATGTTGACAACAAATGCTTTTAGAAATATGGTCCGATGAAAATACTTTATGAATGTCCTATGCTCTTCATAGAAAAACAGATAACGATCTCTCTGATTGGCTTCATATATTGATATTATATAACTGTAGGCCTACTTCATGCTCTTAATAGTAAACAATTTACTCATATATGAAAAAAATAGGCTGATGGATGAGATGAAATGAAGCTCCACGAGTACAAGGATGCCGGCTGACCAGGCCTGTCGCACTATCAAAGGGTAGATGGAGTGAATGATGTGAGGGGATGGACAAATATGGAATACATTCTGGGAGGGCAAAATATAAGAAACCCCGAGAAAAGCATGTCCTGGATCCAATTTGACTATCACGAATTCCACATGGAATGAGAGAGACGCGAACTTGGATCCACAGAATGAAGGCTATTGCTTTAACTACTGGCACCTTGTATCTTTAAACATGCTCATAATTTTACTCTATTTCCAATTGTTAAGGTAAGGTGTAAAATTGTAAAAAAAAAATCTGTTGTGTTATAATCGATCTCGGTTTCTTGTCTCTGGTCCCGTGGGTCGCGGGTTCAAATCCGGTCTGGGTCGATTGACTTCTATACAAGGGAAAAAGTTATCCGAGAGATACTTTAAACCGTATGTATCTAGTCTGAAGATTGTATGACTAGTAAACAAACCTAAATTATAGCTTGGTTAAGGAACTCCCACTAGGGAGCATCCCCGTCTCACGTGGGGATGTACGGGTATAGACTACTAATACCGTTGTTTTATAAATTACTATTTAACTCATGCCCCAAATGGCAGTCAATGACCAATCACATTTCAATGAATTTTATCACTTTCATTTTATCGTTTTCATTTTATCAAGTGGCTCCCAGATTGTATATATAGTGCACGAATGTAACCAGATTCTGCTTGCGAGATATAATAGAAAAACATTCTTAGCAATTGATTTTACCACAAAAAAAAATAAGTCACTGTTTGTACTTTCTTAAACGTATTATTTCCCAGGAATTAACGTTGCAGAAAAATATAATTGACATATTTACATCATAGGACATCAGAAATTAATTAATAACCTATAATGTTGGTTATAAACAGTTTGACGTGTTTAATTTTTTTCTCCACTAGGACGCATTCTTACAATATTGCGATTCTATGAGGTAATACATATAATCCGGTTGCAGTGGTGAACAAATGAAACATGACAAACGTTTCTCATTTGTTTTCAAATGTCGCCGATTCTATTAAATAGTCCTGACAAATGCCACTCTTGATTTCCAAATTCTCCAGATAAATTGGAAATCACTCGTGGCGTTACTTATGATAAATACTCAACCTCTATACAATTTTTCTCTCATTAAATATGGCTACAGGCAGTGTGACAAACTAAGTCATATCTCAGGTTTAGATAAATTCCTCAAATTTGAAAGAACAACTTTTTCCTTTCAAAATTAATATTATTTGTGCTAAAAGAAACCTTCTAATCAACTAACTCACTAACATTATAGAATCCTGTGATTCATAATCGCACGGACTTACGCTCTCCATACATCCTTATCCTGATTTAATGTTTCCAATCATTCAGTGCATAATTCACCGTCCTCAAACCATGGTTAATATTATTCTCCCATCTTCTTCACCTACCACCTACTGGACGCTTTCTTTCTGGTTTTTGTCCATGCACTGTTTCAATTTCCCATTCGTGCCACATATCCTACTCATCGTACTGTTCTTATTAAATCTGGTTACCCATAATTAAATGTTTTATGTAGTCTTCTCCATTCATCTGTCTGTTCGTCTCTTTTAAGTCCAAACATTTTCCCATGAACTTTATTCTCAACATCTCTCTCTTAAAGTAAGAGCAATATTTCGCATCCATATAACTGGAAGATTAACAGTTTTGTATGTTTTTAGTTTAACTTTTTTTTAGCGAAATTGGGATGACAGAAACCCTTGTAATGTCTAATAGCATGCGTTTCCAGAGTTGTATCTATGTCTTATTTCTTTTTGCACTTCATCCCTTAATTATCATTGTTTTAATAATATGGTAATAGATTTATTTAGCCTTTTATTGTTAAGGCCACGTGGCCCTCTCTTCCATTTAAATACAAAAAATACAATAAGAGTGCCAAACTAAACAATGATGAAAATTATGTCTAATAATACAATAAAATTAAATACAATTAAAATTAAACTAATGAAAGAATGTATACAGAAAGGAAAAACTGCTCGAATCTACTATATAAAAAGAAGAGAAAAAATACAAAGTAAGTAATGAACTATAATGAATTACTCTATTGCTTATTATACAAGGCTAAATTAGGTAAATATATTGACAAATCTTGTTCTTAGGTATCTGAATTTAGCAAAACTATTAACACATTAAACCAAAAATAAAGTGTAATTCCATTTCAGGATTCATTTAGGTAAAGTGAGGTTTTAAACCGTGGTCTTGAAGCCCATGGACTAGGCTTGTTACTAATGTGTCACCCAGACCGATACTAATAGTATTATTAACCTATGCTTAGCGATTATTTACTGAACAATATGTAACATGTGTCAGCTAACAAGTATGTTAGCTACAAGCAGTTATAAATACACACATTCTACACGACTTTACTCAAACAAAAATTTCATCATATAGGAACTGCGTAAACTAAGCGAATTCCTCAGAAAGACGGATTTATGTTCCGGGTTTGATGGTTTATAAAATGTCTCTGTTATCTTAATTAAAACTAGTGGTCGGCCAACGGTCAAAATTCGACCATAATTCATTAATTTTTTAAGTTTATCACAAATACGTCATTATGCATTAATTTTTTATTTATTTTAAAAATACGAACGATAGGAAATATGTAGCATAGCTTGGCTAAGCCATATTTAAAAAACAGTAACGCGTCATTTGATGTTTTTATACTATATTTAAAAATTTTAAATTAGCATTTGGCCTATATATATATCCCTTCTTCTTTGTCTCTCAGTCCGACCCGTCAATGCTCTATGTCGAGGCATAATGGAAGTAGGTGCGAATATGAAAATAAAAAAAAATGTAATGAAATTACTGAAACCAAGGTTAGACAGGGTTTAATTTAAATAATAAAATGAACTCATTTTTTTTAAACCACTGATAATAAATACGCGAGAGTAAGTCAATTCACATTGCTGCTGCACAATTTTCTTTTTGCAACAATGCACTTTCAGTATGAACGGAAACAAATGAGTACACGAATGAGTTATACACATAAATTCCTAAGAGACAATTATTTTATTTTGTTTAATTTAATTTATTTGTAACACATATTATACACGCATTTTATTTTTTTGCACACCTTCTCTATATGAACTTTAATTATGCCAAATGCCACACTCATCCGTACGCACAATGTGCTTAAAAAGGGGCACAAAGTTTTTTCTTCACGTATTAATATAGAGATATACGTATTTAGTTTCGTTGTCAAAAAACAAACATGGCGGTCGCTAAAAGATTTTTAAACTTCGGATGTTTGGTAAATCCTCACTTCTAAAGGTTGTATTTCGCTGATTTTTTAAGAATAGTTCAATAGTTTTATTCTAAAGGTATATACCAAGTTTCATTATGAAAATCGAAAATTGCGACAACTAGATCGATTTAAAAAAATATATATTTTGCTATAGTTTAACTCCCACTCCTAATCGGCCAATTTTGTTGGTTAACGAAATCGAGATTTTGTTGCTAGGTCTATTTGCCGAGTACGGTTCCGAAAGGAAGCAAAAAAAAAATGTCATCGCTAGAACGTTTACATATGATCTGTATTTCCAATGTAATTTTCTAGTGTCTGTTACTTAGGATCCTTGGTAATTTATAATTTAAAAATATATTTATGAAACAACCCGAATAGCTACATCCCTTCTGAATTCAGCAAACTGAGCCTAGCAAGTCCATTTTTTTTAATGTAGCAAGTCTTTTTTTTTGTAGCAAAAACGAACCTTTGCAACCCGTGTTTTACCGAGAGGTACACCACAGGTATTTACAGAGTTATGTACATAATGGTTTTATTTCAATTGTATCAAATACGGAAGAGGTTGAAGTCTTGTTGACATATGCAGAAGATGTTTTTGAGGAATTCTTGTATCCGACTGTGTTGATGCGTTGTTTCAATATGATTTATAGAGAGGTGCTGATTTAGGATTGGTGATAGGTTGTTTGAAAATAAAATGCACTCAATAATTATATGAAGAGCCGTTGGTGGTAGAGTTTGATGGTAATTACACAGTGGCCAAGTAAATTTGTTTATCTTGTGTACGTAAGGACCGAGGGATCCATGGTTTGTCAGGAATTGGATGATCATAGTATTGGGACAAAGGGATAGGGAGAGTCTATGTAGTATGCTTGGGAGGAATTTGTGCAGTTGATATGGCTTGAGTTTCAAATTTTTGTATATTAGTCTGTCAGTTTTAGGGAAGAAGAAGATCTGAAATTGTGAACACTTTTTTAAATTTCTATTTTTATTTATTAATTTTACCTAAAAGAAAACTTTGGAATTCTAGGAAATTGTTCAGGTTATGTATACGAACTCACAAAGCTTTACATAACATTACAAAGTGTTTTTTTCTCCTTTATATGCTTGTTAATATTTGATTTCGGTTTTCCATATGCATGATTTGTAGTACCGTAATATGACAGCATAACATTGAAATAACTTCTGAAAAAATAATATCTGCATGAAATTTGGATTTGGGTTTGTCTAGATCCTAATCAAAGTTTTATGATTTTTTTTCTCTCGAAAGTTTGATATTTAATAACTGTTTTATAAGCTATTCATATATTTATTAATATATATTATTACAAAAATATTTAAAACATATTTTTTGATCAGTTACTGAAATTCTGAAAAAAAAAAAGAATTCTAGGCCACTAGTTTGCCAAAATAACTGTGAAGGAATTTGAATTTTGAATTTGTGTTTAAAAGTGAGTTTTTTTTTAAATTTTACATCTGTTGATTCTTGAAATTAGAACATTCCTCACACACACGTGGAAAAATATAAATTTGCAATAAATGAAACAAAGTTCACTTCATAATATCTAGCCTTAAGCCTGGCTGTAGTTGCTTGCATCGAAACAAAAAGAAAAATTGCTTCCTACTGTGTTGTTTTTTCTGTAGCCCGCGGGTTCGATTCTCATTATAGCATTTGAGATTCTTTTTTCGGGAGATTCGAGTCAAACCTTGGAGTTTTTTTTCTGAATAATCCCTCTACTCGTATCCGGCATAATCCCAGGTAGAAGGATGAGATGTGATGAATCCCCTATATTAGAAGGTACTTTGTATTCATGGAAGCTGGCTGGTCAGACATGTCGCAACATCTTAAGGCAGTAAATGGTACGTAATGGATGACATGTATATGGAAAAATAATGTAATTAAATGTTTGTTAGGGGAGAACTTGAGTAACCACAATAAAACCTGTCCTGGCTCCGATTCGCCCACCATGGATCCAACGTGGAATGACCGAGATGCGAACTCCAAACCCTAACAAGGGAGTCTAGTGTCTGATCACTTGCGTCACGCAGAGCTGCTTCTTTATCTGAGTGATGAAGGCAAATGATATGATCCATTCCAACACTAATAATTACTTTATCATATCCAAGTCATTGGCACTAGTCAACCCGGAGGGCTCATAGCCGCTCTTCGGCCATCCCTATCTTAATTTTTTCTAATCATTTCCTTTATAAATCAAGTCTTTAAAATTGTAGTTAATATTACTCTCTCACTTAAATCTGTGCCACTTTCTTACAAAAAAAAACATTGTCTCTCTTTCATTCCCCATTCATGCCACATCGCAGTTTACCAAACTTAACTATTCCCATTATCTGGTTATACACGAGGAATCATATAGCTAGGTATTATATAGTTTTCTCTATTTGCCTCTCTGTTCTTCTTTGGTTTAACAATTTTCTTAAGCTTATTTATCATTAAATATTTGATTAAAGTTGGATTTAGTGCAATGTTATATAATCGAATATAAACTTGATCCGAGTTAGGTCTTTCAGAATAAATCAACATTTTGTTTTTCAGTAAAAATATTAGTATTTGTTCCTTGAATTTTAAAATAATCTTGCATGAATACTATTCATATATCAGATGGAAAACAATCTGTAAAAATATAGACAATGACATAATAATAATAATATAAATAATAATAATAATAATAATAATAATAGTAATGATAATAGTAATAGTAATAATAATAGTAATAATAATAATAATAATAATAATAATAATAATAAAAGTATAAAATTATGAAATATTTACCTGAAAGGTACGTCTCCTCAACTTTATTAGTTATTTATCTGCAGCGCTTTCGGGATTAGTCCCATCATCAGCAGGATTTAAAACTGGTGTTTCACTGAAGATCTGGGAGAGGGGTTTACACGTAACTAATAAAGTTGAGGAGACGGACCTTTTAGGTAAATATTTCATAATTTTATACTTTAATGTTGAATAATATCTCAACGGAACATTTCTTGAATCTTTCAAAAGTTGAATAATAATAATAATAATAATAATAATAATAATAATAATAATAATAATAATAATAATAATAATAATAATAATAATAATAATAATAATAGACCTACTAGAAGTTCATATAGTATTCCGTTTCATCTCCGAAACTTCCTTTATTCTCTTTTTTCGAGTTACTTACAAAATTAAAGTAACCCATTATTCTATAAAGGGGAGCGGCTTAGAGATATTTGACCTCCCAGAGCTCGTTAATAAATAATTTTTTCGAGGCCGGGTATATACATTATCTTCTGTTTTATGTCTCCAGGTAAGGTTTTATTTCCTGAAATCCTCCCCATAGCTATAAGAACGGACATAATGACACTATCTGACGTGCCTGATGAGCTTCTTCTGTAATTGTAAGACTTCTATCTACTAATGAAATCAAATCACGGAATATCATGTTCTCTGCAACACAAAGCAATAAGCTCCACACTACTTGTATCCTTCTATATCCAAACTTTCTTTATTTAATACCGTGTCTCATTTCAGTTCTTTACGTTTGTAACAAAAAGACCAGAAAATGGAACATTAGAGTACCGTGCACTGTAATGTATACACAAAATGGACGCTACTTTCACCAAATATGAATAAACCATGAAACAATTTTAGTTCAAGCACCTCCATGTTCAGAGAGAGTAGACATTGTGTTACCTTATTATTGATGTATATTCGGATTTTTGTTTTATAACAGTAAAGACGAAATCTATAACATACCTGTATCAGGTAATTATTTTTACAGTATTAGCTATAAATGTTCAATCAATTTCGTAAGTTAATTTTCTAGGACATATATTTTCATCACAGCATTCATTCCGGATATGCTAACTTGGTGTTCTAGGGGTACCCTCAGTATTTGAGGGTCAAGATTTCCATTTCGGCTAGGCCGATGAATCCTTTTAGATATTAATGCAAGTTTTTATATACATACAAACACACACACACACACATATATATATATATATATATATATATATTTATTTATGGTATGATAAGAAAAATAAATGCCTGGACGGGATTCGAACCCGGATCTCTGAGTCTGTACCTCAGCGTACCACGCTGAGGTACAGACTCAGAGATCCGGGTTCGAATCCCGTCCAGGCATTTATTTTTCTTATCATACCATATTAAGCTTGCATTGCTCAATGTTAAAGATTTAATTATAACATATATATATATATATATGTATATATATATATATATATATATATTATTAATAGCACAGGACCACGATGACATAGAATATATGGCTAAAAGACTAAAAGAAGAATATGAAAAATGGGGACTTTATATAAACATTGAGAAAATTAAATATCTGTGTATAGGAGAAGAAATGGAAAATATAAATTTCAACAATGGAGAAGAACTAAAACCTAGTATTGAATGCACTTATTTAGGAACAAAATTAGACCATTCAGGCGATAACACAGTGGAAATTAAAAATAGAATCGCACAAACAAAACAAGCAATAAATGCTTTAAACTCTGTTTGGTGGAGCAAAAATATTACAAAAAATAGAAAATTACAAAATATATCAAACCATAATTCAGAGCATTTTAACATATGGTGCTGAAGTCTGGCAAATTCCTACCAGGGAAATGAAAAGAAATTTTAAGTACAGAAAATGGATGTTTTAAGAAGATCAGCTGGAAAATCTAGAAGGATAGAATACGAAATAAAGAAATAAGGGAAATTATGGGGTTACAAGAGGAGCCGGACATCATAGAAAAAGAAAAGATTGCAGTGTATGGTCATGTCAAACGAATGCCAGAGCAAAGATTGCCAAAAAATTGTTATGGAATGGATCCGAATAGAAAGGAGGAAGAGAGGGAAGACCGAAGAAAAACTTGGATAGAAGGGGTACAAAGAGCTATGAATATCAGAGGAATGGAGGAAGATCAATGGCATGGATAGAGAGGAATGGCGTTTGGTTTCCGGAAGACGGTGGCAGCTGCCATGATTACCGGATGATGATGATGATATATATATTTAGATTCGCTAGAGTTATTCTGTTTATTCATCACCCGCACAATCAAGGTTTTAGGTCTAGTGGCCTGTGATTAATAGGTCTTACTCTGACTTCTTTTTCCAATTGGGTGATATTTCAAAATTGACTTGGGTAAGCTCTCTTTAGATATTCTGTCGACATACTGTTTCTGTTTATACTTGAGCCGTAGTAGTTGACCATTTTATCCTGATGAAGCATCTTACTTTGATTAAGTCTTGGGGGCGTCCACGTATCTTATTACCTTTCACAGCGTTTTATATCGGTCAACCAGTATTGAATCTTTGTTTTTTTTTTACAAGTATTTTCTTTGTTTTAAATGTAAATGTAAAATTTTTAACTGCTCCATTTATAAGCTTCTTGAGTTGATCTCTAAATTATAACTGTAATCATCGATCTTATTTTTTTTTTCGATAATCAAGTTGAATTTGAATTGGAATATATCTAATTTGCAATTATGAATAATTGTAGACTTGGGCTGATTAAGTTCATTTATAAATATTATTTATTCTTCCCTCCCTTCTCCATTTTCCGAAAAAAAGTTCTTAAGTAATAGTCTGCAAATGATAACCAAATCTATTCTCAGTTTTTGTTCTAATAAAATTAATTTGTCTTAAAATTCTTCTGAGACCTGTTGTTTTGCATATAATTAACGTCACGATATAAACGTTTCTTTTTCGTTCTATTAGTTTACACATCTGACGGAATTATGATAAAATTAATTCTGTAAACTTATTATAAGAAAATAAAATAGATGTTTTCCTTAGGAATTGGATAGAAATGCAAATTCAATAGGCTTATATATAATATTTCTATACTGCAATCTTTCTCTTTGTTAAGTAAAGCGTTTTATTGTAGAATCTGAACATTGTTTAAGGGAGTGATGAGAAAATGAAGTATCTTTTATTCACACTGAAAGTCTTAACTAAAACTGCCGTTTGTTATCACCAGGTTGGAATGTCATTGCTGTTTTTAAAGACTGTTCATTGATCATTCTGTTAAGGTATCCGGCTATTGTTTCCCCTCATATAATCGCATTAACTACATCTTGTATTTTACATGCTTTCGTGGTGCCATCACTACTCATTCTGATGTGATACGTGATGTTTCCCTTCAATTACATACAAATATTTCTGCAGGTTAATTTACTTAATGGGCTACTGGTGTGAGTAAGCTGTGTTGGGTTTCAATTCCATTTTTCTATATTTTAATAACATTTACAAACTTAAAAAACTTCTATATTAAGTCTATATTCATAAATATATTCTTTCATCCTTTCTTTGATATATTTCTTTTCCCCCTTTTTTATTCATACGTTTGTAGTGAAATGTTATGATATCATTCCTATTCTATGAATGTACTCATGCCTTTGTTAATTTATTTACTTGGTAATGTATTTAACGACACTCTTAACAATTTATGGCATTAGCATCGCAGTTGAAACCTGGATGCTCAACTCAACAGAGTGAGGGGAAAAGCCTAAATCGCCTGTTTACCTATGTGACGCAATGAGACATTTGCTATGTGGCCAGTATCGAAAATGTATTACTAGGCCGTTCTATGTTATTGTTGTTAGGTTATAGAATGTAAATACATATTCACCTCGCCCATCCTTCACTGCAAGCATGTTGCGTCAATTTTGACACCATGCTTACGTCGTTCATGACAGCATTGTTTCGTGGAAGGAGACCTGATATCACCGCACAGTGGTACATTGTTTCCATCCAATAAGTTTTGCTGCCATGTCTCTTGCTTCTGGCTTCAGACAAGCGACCTCATTTTTACTTCCTTTCCGATTGAAACCATACTCAGGATTCTTATGGCCTTAAAAATACACCTACCCCGTCCGAGTGTGAACTCGCAAGCCTCGGAACCAGAGGGAAACATGATAAGCACCAGGACTAAGTTTTTTTTATGAATGGGAAGGAAAATGAAACTGATGTCTAATTTAAGATACACGCTTAGTTTAAAGCAAAATTTTCAACAGCATTGTCATCGTTCCTAACTTTTGAGGCTTATATCCATTCATTTTGTTTTCAACTTCTAATTAAAAGTTTGTTTGACAATTAATTCTTTATTCTTCCGATGTCTCTTTTTCCAAGATATCTGTGAAAATCTGTACATCTGTGGGGTAAATTCTGTGAATTGTTTTCGTACCAGTTACCATTGTAATATTTCGGTTATGTCTTGAATTCTTTCATGACTGTGTAATGTGTACTTTCCAAGTGACTTAGCAATGTCACAATCTGAACTGTGGAATACCATTGGTGTTTTATTATACATTTTTAAAACTTTTACTGATTCAGTTTTGTTCAGTATTTCATTTTTCTAACTAAATTTTATTTCAAACTCCTTTTCCTAATATCCACTTATCCCTCAGCATAAAAACTCTGAGATTACCGTAACTTCGTAAATTAAAAAATGGAGGCCAAAAATCATAAATCTTTTAGCCTCCATTTTTTAAAGTTGTAAGCATAATTGGAACTATCTTTATTTAAATGAATTACATAGACTTATGGCTGCAATCTTGATTTTTAATTGACTCGAAGTTTATTGAAATTAATTTACGATAATATTATTTATTGTCGAATTTGATTTTTCCCCATGGAAGTCAACACTTTCATAATAAACCCAGTTTATTATAAAACTCAATTATCGACCTGTCTTCCTATTTTCTGTAACTTGGGGATGGTCAGGAAAGAGCATGTAAATGAATGATTGCTATTGTTAAATTTAATTCCATAATGTAGAGTTATTTCACTAATAGGCGCTTTAACATCTGAGGTTATGTCGGCCTTATTTATTTATTTACTCATTTATTAATGATGTGAAATGTCGATTGTTATTAAATAGATCCTAGCAATAAAACCACAACTCTTGACGATTGAAGAAACCCAGAAAAAAAAACATAAAAATAGTCGATACTGGGGATTGAACCCGGTACTCCCTGAATGTGAGTCTCGATGCTACTATATGAGCCAACTCGCCCAGTGTAGCTTATTTTGACGTATGGTGGATATTTGATGCATCCTCCTTATTAATGATAGTAATATCGAGAGACCAAACGAATTCACTTATGCGTAGCGTTGAAGATTCGAATTCTCATGATCCCGGGGTCAGAAACCCAGGTCGGAAACCGACTGAGGGTTTTTCCTGGTTTTCCTTAATGCTCTAGGCAGATGCTAGGTTGGAATTTCTTTACCAGTACTCATTTCATTACAGTCGCCATTTCATAACATTGTACAATTAATGAAAATGCAAAAAATATAATAAATTATCGTCATCATCATCACTCCAGGGATTAGGCAATTGCCCGTTCCGACTTCATAATGCATCAGCCCAACGTCTTCTAGGTCTTCCAACATCACGTCTTCCTCTTGCTTGATAATTTCTTGCTAACAATGGATATCTCTCCTTACTCATTCCATCCATGTGATCAATCCATTTCTGTCTGTAATTCGTGACCTTATCCAATAAAGGCTGTACTTTCAATTCTTCTCTTATATCCTCATTTCTTATTCTATCAAGTCTTGTACATCCTTTTACTTGTCTTAGGAACCTCATCTCCGCCGTCTCTGTATTCTATCCTTCTGTTATATGATGGAAATTAATACGTACAAAAAATATGAGGCTCCGTTTGCATGGAGTGTTCATAAGTCATATGCAATTTACATCCCGGCAGCTAAACCATAATTTATTATTTAAATCATCCTTTTTTGAGTCTACGTTTCTCTCAAAATTCTGGACAGTGTTGACATTCCGATTATCCTTAAATCTGTGATCACCGGGGTATAAGTTAAATATAGCATGGCCACTTTTCTGGAAAGTTTTTGTTTTAACTGACAGTACGGAATGCCAAGGAACAAACATGTTCTTGGAGAATATTAGTCTCGAGTTACCAACTTCTCTACACAGAGCGCAGATTGGGAGGTCATCACAGTATTATTAAAATTAATATTATTATTATCATTATCATCATCATCATCATCATAATCGTCTATGTCTCGAGATTACATTATTACTTCTGGCGCAACGGGTCCAGATTTAATAATTGATGTGAATGAGTTTTTAAATAAGATATTTTAGTTTTTTTATACCTGCAAAACAAAACAACAAAAAATGTCCCCGAACGCCGTAATCATCCATGTAATACTTGCCTTGTTCACTATGAATGTATGAATGAATAGTGTGTATTTTCTGAAATGTTCGTGTTGTATCAGTGGTGGCTCTGATAATGGGCTAATCCCAGGAGGCCATTCATGACCATGTGTGGTCAAAAAGTATGTAAGTGATAAATAATTAAAATATTCTCCCGAAAGATGATGTTCCTATTGGCCCGCGACGTGGGGCACGTAGAAGTACCTAAAAGGGAGAAGCTAATCCTGGGAAAAGAAGAAACAAAATAAATCGAGGGCTATTTAATTATTTTCAAACCTATGCAGTATATCTTATACGATTTTCTGCTAAACCGAAATTTAATCCACATTGTGTTCGAAACTTCAAATAGAAATAATATATTTTATAGCACCTTTTATTATTTGGTCTTATTAGCGATCCTATAACTTTTTTTTTTGGATTACAAGCATTACGTCATCTTTACTAAAATGAGAGCTAGCTCCCATAACAATTTCAACAAATGCCTGAAACATACAATTCTACCGCATCTGTTAAAAAAATGTTTTTTTGATTCGAAATAAAACAAAACGAACATCGTAATGTTAAAAAGTAATGCGTGAAGGACAGTTTATAAAAACAAATTTAGCTTTGTATTTTCAACGTTTAAACAAATATTGTCATTACACGTAAAAAAAAGTTTCAATGTATGGCGTGAAACATAATTTAATTTATTTATCTTGCGAACACCTATATCTTACTAAGATATCCTCTTTACCAACAAAACAAACTATGAACGTTTCAAAATCAAGATTAAGGATATAGCGATCTGTTATAACTTTTCGTATTCAAAATTATCTTTGCGTTCTACCATTAGACAATTACAATTACATTGGTTAACATTTTCTTAAAGATATGTGGAGGACAGCTCATATCATAATACTCCCCTCAGATGGTTTATTTCTCACAGCGGCTACATTAGCGAGAAAAGTAAATAACTAGACTATTCTCCTTTTCCAATTTTTTTTTCTGAAACACTTTATAATGGTCTGATGATTAATAGAAGTACATTTTTTTATTATATACAACTTTCCTATTAGAGGATTGTCTCAAGGGCAAAGTGATACAGACAATTAATTTTTGAATTTATGAAATACATTTTGTAAATACATTAAAAAAATTCAAATTTTAGGCCTAATTGAAGTATACATACTACAAAGTAGAAATTTTGTAAAAATGGTTTCTTAAAATTTAAATTGATCCTCTAATGGCAGCGATGGCAATTTTAGAAAGATACACCCTGTCCAAATCTAAGGAATTCCAAAATTTGGCTAGGAATCCTGGTATAGTACCTCTTGCCCAGATCATCAATCCTGTGACAGTTATACTATCTAGTTGGTATTTATCTTTGTAATAGTCAATTGTTGGCTCATATATGGCTTTCGCCAGAAGTTATAATGTAATCTCGAGACATAGACGATTATGATGATGATGATGATGATGATGATTAATACTGGAGAAGAGTCATTAGATAATATTTACTTATTGAGTCTAAAAGTTTTAAACCCTAATTCGCAAAAAAAAAAAAAAAAAACAATGTTATGGTTGTATATTATACACTAATATACACAATATATTATTATAGGCCTATTATAATATTACATAGGCCTATAGTAATTAATGTGTGATAGAAATTTCAGTAAGTGTTTATGTTGGCGTTTATTGTTGAATATTTTTTTCACATATTGAATTAAAATTATGACAGTCAGCGAGAAGTAACTTTAGCCAGAATAGTTTTCCTTTCAAATATAGGTCAATCAAATAAAGTATGTTTCACAGATTATATTTATTGCTGGCACTTACAATTATAATCACTCTCTAAATTAATATTGAATCTCATGAAATAAATTCCAAATATTCCATGACCTATCGTAAATTTTGTTAACATATAATTTGAAGTAAATATTTTGCATTTACTCTGTAGTTTATTTTAGGAAAGAAGAATTCTATAGTCAAATCGCCATTTTTACTCATCCACAGGTCATTCCAACATAGTTCAAATGTTGTTTTTAACATAAGATATGGGAGACTCAGAAAATCAGTAATTCAGTCCGGGAGATGCTGTTATTTAGCTAATTGATCCATACGTTCATTTCCCGTATTTCCATAGTGGTATTTTCATCATTAGCAGCAGTATGATTTACACCTGTTGGCCTCTTCCGACCTCAAATGATGTCTACTTGATCATTCTATCTCTTTGATGAGCGTCTTATTAATATTTTATTTATAGGTTTGTAATGTAGAACCTTTCTTTGGGGAGTCGGTGGTCTTTCATTCTTAAAAAAATGTGTTTTGGTATTGTGTTATTTTCTCGTTAAGATTGAATATGTTTAAATCTCTTAATTTTTATTTTCTGTCTGTTCTTTGATATCCTACCACCTGCTGCAATAAACTCTTGTCTGCAGGAGACACCATTTGCCTGGATTCGTCTTTGCCAAAATCCAGCAGTACGTTATAAATAGGGCTAGGATTTTTATGTAATAAAAGATAAGATTGCAATGCAGGTAGTATATATTATTCAACTATTTGTGTCTGAAACTAAAACAAAAGACAGAAGTCTAACTTTTCATTTTACTATTCAACTGTTTGTGTGTGAAACAAAAACACAAGATAGTCGTAAGTCTAACTTCTCATTATACTATGTTGCAATCTTAACTTTTAATACATCAAAATCCAAGCCCTAATTATAAAATGTTAATAGTATTTCTTTTCTTGTTTTTATTTAGTGTTTTTATATTGTTTCACACAAATAATGGTATTGTATTTTATTCCTGGTGAATAAATATCCAAATTAATAGATATTAATAAAATTTAAACTGATTTAATACAGATTCATTTCATATTAATATTTATTTTTTGTATTTTATTATTTGAATTAGCAAAACTCGTGATCAATGAAACGCTGTGATACTTAATGATTGTTAATAAGTGACGTAAGCAAGATACGCTAAGCGAACCTTCCCCCACCTTCTCTTAAAGCTGATAAATTAATCATCACAAAATTATCAAACAATCTTTTTGACGCTTGTAAGGGCTGGTTGGTCTCCCCTCAGTTGGTTAATTTTCCCATAGCGGCTACATTAGCGATGTTTTACCGTGATAACGCCTCTCTTGGGTCCTATAGAAGGTATTTTAATGCGGATGAGAGAGAGAGAGAGAGAGAGAGAGAGAGGAGAGAGATGAATTTAAGTAGCAGGCGAACCATCTGGGAGTGCTATTATCGTTGACAGCATCCAATGAAATTACAGTAATATTTAACAAGTGAACTTTATATTTTAATTCTGTTTTTAAATCATGAGATCTTTGAATAATTTATTTAATTAAATGTAGCACATGTGCTTGGTATTAAAGGGCAGAGTGGTCCATTAACATACCTAAGTCACAATAAAATTATTTATGGACTTGCATATCCTGAAATTACAGACTGTTAGCAAATAGGTTTTTGCATTTTAATGGGAGGGGGTGAAAAGTAACTCGTGTCAAAATATTACGTATATATGATTATATTATCTGACATTATTATAATTTTTTGTGTTTATTCCATTCCATTCAATTACTTCATTTAATCTATCACTGTATAGGTACTTTTTCACATACCACACGCCACCCAGGCCTTACAGTGGGACGACCTGTCGGGAGAAGGATTTTAAACTATGGATCATACACATACCTTTTACCACACAAGGACATGGAGAGCCTTCCCGAATGAGTGATCAGCTCAATGCCAGGGCCACCTCCGAGACAATATAACATTAAGACGAAACACACCATTTAAATAGATTGAGCATTCATATTAAACATGACGATTATCATAATGATGATTATAATGGCCAGGTGGTGTTCGGGGACCTTTCGAATGTTTTTCTAAAATTTGTCTTAGAGGCGAGGAAAAAAACACAAAAAAAAATCACCCAGGAAATGTGTCCCGACCGAGGATCGAAGTCGGGCTCCCTGTATACTAGGCAGCGACGCTACCCTGAGAGCACAGCAGTGGGCGTCTTGTATCTATTAAGGACATGTTTTTAGCTTTAAAAATATATGTGTTTTTAGATATCTTAGACCATTAAGCCTGCATTAATTTTTACATAATTCCTGAAAAATTACTGTATTGGTACACTTTTCTCAATTACTATTTGAGATAGGGCTGTGCAACTATCAGGATACTTTATTCAATACATGATGAAGTTCTTATGCAAGATTCAGTAAATCAGCCCTTCAAAAATAATTTTTATAAGTTTATATGGAAATACCCTTTTCGAAGTTAAAATTCAATCATATCCCAGGTAACACTATAAAACTGCTAGGACAAATTTGTATGTAGCCTATAACGTTTCTAATTAAAATTTCACATTTTGTAGAAGATAATATATGTATACAAAAGCCATATATTCATTAATTAAAATATTAATTTGGACTGAATGGCTACAGATAACTCATTTTATTTACTATTCTGTAACTGTGACTCTAGAACTCCCTACCACAAGAAATCAGGGACTGACGGACACTAGCTTCCATTAAAATAAATTTAAATCTCTTTTATAACTGCTCTTTCAGTGGATTAATTTATGGTTTCTGAATTTTTTGCTTCTCTGATATTGACTTGATTCATCACAATTTTAGTTTAATTTGTATAAAAACATGTTTATAATTCTAGGCCTACATGTTATGTGCAAATATTTTCTGTATTTAATATTTCTCGCTGGTTGAGTGGAAGAGAAGGCCTTACGGCCTTAACTCTGCCAGATTAAATAAACCATTATATATAAAGCTGAATTTATCCATAACTTACACAAATGTCTTTATAATATCAGATAATTACAATAAGAGAGTCCACCGCTGTGGTCTCGAGGTAGCGTGCTGCCTTGTCACGCAACAGACCCGGGTTCGATCCCCGGTCGGAGCAGTTTTTCTGGGGAGGTTTTTATCGGGGTTTTTCCTCACCTGTAAGACAAATGTCAGGAAAACTTTAAGGCCCAAACGGTTCCCGAAATCATATGGCCATCATCGTCATCATCATCCTTATCATTATCATCATCATAACCATCCTTCACCGGTGTGGAAAGCAACGGGAAGCTACCACACCTACAATTCCTTAGTAAAGCTGCAAGCATAGCATGCCTTCGGGCAGAAATTACTATGGATGATATTCCTGATTCATATATTTCTTATTCTCTGAATTATGTGGTTTATTTTACATTAAATGTTTAATTTATTATTGAAGGAAATTAAATAAATAATACTTAATTTTAATTTTAATAGAGTTACATCTCCAAAATTAAACAATAATATTATAAATAAAGTCCACCGATGTGGTCTCGAGGTAGCGTGCTGCCTTGTCACGCAGCGGGCCCGGGTTCGATCCCCGCTCGGGACAAGTTTCCTGGGTCAGGTTTTTTCTTCGGGGGTTTTTCCTCACCTGTAAGACAAATGTCACGATACTTTAAATCCCACACGGTCCCCGAATATTATCTGGCCATCATTATCACCAATACATTCACCTAATTAGATTAAGTTTAGGTTTAAGGCCTCTCCTGGCGCACCATTACCCATCGTCATCACCCATCATATCATTGGAGCAGCGTAACCCCACCTTCCAGGCGCCCCAACCTCAGAAGTGGGTTACAATATGCCAATGTCAGGAGAGAATACCTGAAATGTCAAATGACAAACAGGTGGCATTGAACAAAAAAAAAAATATTATAAATAAGATTCTCTGTCGTATGTTATCAATATAATTGCATTTAGTTGATTACTGTGTTTACATTTTAATGCGCACAACAGTACAACCTATTATATAGCAAATTACGAAGTTTCGATATAGACGTAGTTCTGTGTGTTTTTCAAACGAATAGGATTTTTCATTACCTAGACAAGTCATAATGTGCATTCCTAACAATAAACTCTCTATGATAGGCGCTAGTTTATAAATATAATTCCCTTCATTGGTAAGCAAATTTTAACTTTTCCTCTAGGGATTCTATTCTAATATGTATGGATATACCCCATACGTCTCTCTTTGAGACATGCGTGGTCCCCTAGCGGATAATTTATTCACCTGGTTAATATTTTAGATACGTTTATTTCTCTAGAGATGTCAATGAGTGACATGTGGTCAGCACATCGCCTCAATGAGGCATCTAGTAGGCAACTAAGGTATTACTTGGATTGTGAAGGCACTAATTTAAGCTTGAGATTATTTTATGAGCACAAAAATCTTAAGACTTAGGATACACGGCTTGAAGTCCCTCCCAGAGGACTTGTCATAAGTAATGCCACGAGTGATTTCCAAATTATCGATAAATTCACGACTCACGAAGTGAGGAGTGAATTTATCTAGAGAATTTGGAAATCAAGAGTGGCATTTGTTAGGACTATTTAACGAATAAAATTAAGCTGTTTACTCACAAATCATTGTTTAACTATAGTTATTTTAAACTATTTATATATTCAATGTAAACGGCGATGTTTGAAAACAAATGAGAAACGATAGGTACGCTTCTACTGCTTCTTTTGTTTATCACTGCAACCAGATCATACTATTTATTGCCAAAGGAACGCAATATTGTAAGGAGGAGCTTTCTTTAATATGGTAATTATAACACTGATAAATATTTGGTGAAACACGACTCTGATTGGTTGTAAAACAGAAATCATTGAAACGTGATTGGTCATTGACTCCCATTTAGGGCATGAGTTAAATAGTCACTTTGATTTTTCGGATCTAAAAATCCACCGATTCCGGCCAAGTTTGAACCAAGGCTCTCGGGATTAGAAGGAAGGAACGTAACTAGACCGCCGAGACCAACTTCTAATATGTGAATAGACCTAATTAAACCATGTTAAATTTAAATGTTAACTCGGCTTTCCTTCATTACATACCAATTTTTCACAATATCTAATATATAAAAATGTTTGCTTGTTTGTTGGTTGGCTTGTTTATTCGTACTTTATGCGGGGCCATACCACTGATCCGATTGTGATGGGGCCAGGGGTACTATATGGACAATGTTTTGAAATTTGCGGGGCTAATCATATATTTATGCCAATTGTTATTGAACAGAATTTCAAAACAAAAAATTTATCGCTTGTTTGCAAAATATTCAGGAGATTCCCGGGGGATGAACATAGGCTATAAGAGAGTTGTGAAACTCAACTCCTACACCCTTAAAAATAGTCTTTTGTAGTGGAAAACGTGAGAAAATAGCTCTTTGGACGCTTAAATGGCTTACGCTGCCTAAACCATAACAAATACACAAAATTAATGTACACAGAATTGAACATCTCAAAAAGCTCTACAAAAAAGTCCGCGACAGCGTATGTTTATCTCTTACGGATAACTCACAGTAACCATTTTTTTCTTTCATTGATGCCAAGAAGATAGAGGCAAGTACGTAGATTCCTGTGCAAGCATAGCAGCACATGGCGGGTATTCTCTTACGGATAATTCACAATAACGAATTTTGTCTTTTAGCTCATTTATGCCAAGAAGATCGAGGTAAGTAGATCCCGGGCAACACCGTGTAATCAGCAAGGGGAATCTTAAAATAACTACGATATACATGTATAATTATTTTTTATTTTACTTATTCAACTAATCATAAGAAGTACATTAATTTTCGTCTTTCAGCTCATTTATGCCAAGAAGATCAGGATGAGCAGATTCCTGGACAACGCCGGGTTAACAGCACGGGGTATCTAAAAAAAATATAAATTTATAATTATTTTTTCCTTTACTTATTCAACTAAACATAAAAGCACATCAATTTTCATTTATTTACGCGTAGCAGCACACGCTGGGTATTAGCTAGTCATAAATAAAATCTTCTTACTCTCGATTTTAACAAGTATCTGTTATTAACTATAAGTTAATATTATCCACAACACACTTACCGTAATTACATATTAATAGTTCACTACTGTTCTTAATTAATCACCTTATAGTTTGTAAACCCAGATAGTAGATTACTAAGTACGCGTAACTAACTCACTGACGGCATCGAACCCGGAGGTTCTTGGCCGCGTGGGCATAAACTCTCCATAATTCATAAATTGAGCTAATGTTTTCCAGTCATCCCTTATATAATTTACCTCCCTCTAATCTAGGTTAACATATTCCTCCACCTCATTCTTGGCCTACCTACTGGGCGATTTCCCTATGGTTTCATAAAACAAGTTTTCACATGAATCTCTTTCATTCCCCATTCGTTTTATCTAGTCTGCGAGACGTAACTGGTTCTTTTAACCATCTGGTTTCCTATAAAGATCATTTTAACTCATTGTTAAATAATGTTCTCCATTCATCTGTCTGTTCGTCTCTCTTTGGTCTTTATTCTCAAATATTCGTAATTTTATTCTCCTTCCTTAAAGCAAGAGTTCAAGTTTCGCACCCATAAAACTGGAAGAATAACCGTTTTATATATGTTTATTTTAACATCTTCTTAGAGAACTTGGTATAACAACAGTCCCTGTAATAGCACCCATTTACCAGAATTGAGACTTCGTTTAATTTATTTCTGAATTCCGTCACTTCTTCAAAATGTCCCTCATTTGTCATTAACTATTTCCATAATACAATGTAATTCTACATGTAATTTTATATCTAGTTTTATTGATATTTATTTCCAGCCCCCATTACTCACTATAATGTTTGCCCTTAATGGCTACTCGCTATCCCCTATTTCCCCTATATAGTAGACAATGTTGAAAAAAAAAGTATATATTTTACTAAATATGATTTATTTAATGTTTATCTAACTTAATATTATTCCAGGCTTACAGCAGCCTGTTGTTAATCTAAGTTGTCATGCATTCTGTGTGTCATTAACGTCTTTCTCAATAGATTTCACGTATTAGCATTGTGAAATGAATGTCCTTCAGTTAGCTACTGTTCTGAGAAGCATTTTTTGTCTCATCTTCGTTTCCTTTTCCTTTCCCTCTCAACCTGGCATTGAGAAAGAAATAATAGCCGTTGTTGACATCTTAAAGCTCAGAAAGGTTATTTTACATCTTACAAAATGCAAACGTAATATTGACGTAAAGAATGGAGTACAATAGTAGATGCATGGAAATACACTGGAAGAAATAACTTCCCAAGTGGCTTTTACTAGCATATTTTTTTGTTAGTGTACTCAAAGATAGTTATATTTTCAAGGAATAGACTGACATCATCTCCTTCTTCTTCTTCGTCTGCTCCTTATTGCCCTGACAACCCATCTCCATCGGTTTTTATCCCTGTACATTCTTCTCATTTGTACCATTTTTGCCTCGCTTTCGTCCTATTCTGACCAATGTATTTTCCCATTTAATTCTAGGTCTTCCTCTTCCAAGTCTTCCCTCTATTCTCATTTCCATTATTTGTTTGGGTTTCCAATCCTCTGACATACAGCATATATGCCTTAACCACTTCGGTTGCTCTCTTCACTCCTTTTTTATGTCTTCTCCTGTCGGACTTCTCTTAATGTAACATTTCTTATTCTATCTCGTCGCGTTACCCACCGTACTTCTTAGATACTTCATTTATATTGCTATTAATTTACTTAGATTTTTCTAAAACTGGTAGGCTCTCATTTATATACTGCACTGTAGGTTCTGTAATAAAGTTATATATTGACACTTTAGTCTTAATGCTAACCTCTTTCTTGCAGACTACTGTTTTTCGTACTTCATAGTATGCAGTTGCAGTTTTATTTATGCGATTAAGCATTTCATGCTCTATCTTCCCATTATTGAAAATTTTGGTAACTAAATATTCAAAGTTGTCAACGTACTGTAAGGTTTCTCTTTCCCATATTATAATTAATTATTTTTGCTGCAGACTAACATCGTTGAGTTGTGACATTCCAAGCAGTGAGTGTATCATATTGTGTATTATTAATTCCATACGTCTTTCTATTACTCATATTTATTACTATTATTACTATTATTATTATTATTATTATTATTATTATTATTATTATTATTATTATTATTATTATTATTCACGCCGTAGCGTAGTGGTTAAGGCACTGCGCTACAAGTCGGAACGTCGAGAGTTCAAGTCCCGGTGGGGTCAGGATTTTTAAACTGACCAAAACCTTCTGGCGGCACTATGGCTCAGGGGTCGACTCAGCCTCTAACGGAAATGAGTACCAGATGCTTGTTTCTGGGGGTAAAGGCGGCCGTCACGCAGGGCTGACAACTCGGCTGACATCAAGTGCCGACTGTCTAGAAAAAGTGGGAGCCTTAACCTCCTACTACCCCAAGGGCCTCCCGAGGCCTGTAGTGGGATTACTTTTTCCTTTATTATTATTATTATTATTATTATTATTATTATTATTATTATTATTATTATTATTGTTATTTCCATAATTAAATATTTTATATTACATGTGGAACAAATGTGCTAGACAGAGTGGGTGTGAAAGAGCAACAATGCTGGAACTTATAAAGAAGACGAAAAGAAATTGGATTGGCCACTGGCTAAGAAGAAACTGCCTGCCTGAAGGATGCCCAAGAAGGAATGGTCAACGGAAAGAATGCTAGAGGCAGAAAAAGACATCAAATGATAGACAATATTAAAATAAATGGTTTGTATGCAGATACAAAAAGGAAAGCTGAGTTAAGGAAAGAGTGGAGAATACTAAGTTTGTAGTGAAAGACCTGCTCTTGGGCAGAACACTATGAATGAATGTGGAACAATACGGTAGCATTAAGAAATAAAACTCTGAAATCTACACAATTGAAATTATACAAAACAGTGATAATGTTTATTTCGACGCATGAACGCGAAACTTGGACAGTTATTATATCAGACAGAAATACAATAGAAACAGCAGGAATGAAGTTTTAACGATCATTAGCAGGTTACACAAACATGGATAAAAAATAAAACGAAAGTACAATACATCAATTAAGGATATTCAATCTTATAGATGGAATTGAAATATCAAGAATTAATTAGTTCAAAACAGATTAAAATAATGTAGGCAAATACAGTTCCACACAATTTATTCAACGATAACCAAGGGAAAAAGGGAAAATATAAATAAATGTCGGTTGGTCCCAGTAACGAGATGGAGGAAACCAATCTCTTGATGTGGAAACAGGTCGACGGGCAACCTATTTGCAGGAGGTTATAGAAAAAAATCCCTAATCTTCCAGATGCTGTGTTATATTGTCACTCTCCACATCGTCTCTGGACCCACCTGAAAACAAACACCACCTAATTACCTCACTCATTGGCGCTATCCAACCCAGAGGTTCATGACCGCGCGAAAATTAAACCCATCACTATCCTTAAGGCTAATGTGCTCTTCTCTAAAAACTGCTCTAAACTCGACTTCATTATATTCCAGTGTAAGATATATAATATATTAATGGGGTTTCCCCGTTTACGGTAAAGGTATCATATTTATATGATTATTGTTTATTATTTATTATCGTATTATTAATTATTATTACCCTATAAAATGTTGTTTGTACATGACATTTACATTGCTACATTTATTGTATCTTTAACTGTTTATAATTAGTATAGTGTATATCTATATTTGTCAAATATTTATTTGTATTTGTGCTGGTTGAGTGGAAGAGAGGGCCTTATGGCCTTAACTCTGCCAGAATAAATAAAGTATTATTATTATTATTATTATTATTATTATTATTATTATTATTATTATTATTATTATTATTATTATTATTATTATTATAATGTTTTTAAATTATCGTCTGTATGATTTACCATGCTCAAATCGAGGTTAATGTTATTCTCCTATCTCATTCTTAATCCACGCGCTTTCCCTCCGTATTCTTAAAAGAAATTTCCATGCCCCTCTTTCATTCCCCATTTATGCCGCATGTTGTGTCTGCAGTCGGTCTTAATAACCATCTATGTCATATTCGTGCTGTGAAGCACGTAAAAGCAGCGATAAGGAAGAGAGAGAGAGATTGCTTATAAACTAATTTCTTTATCTCTGATTTCGTGAATTTTGTGAAAATTAATTTATCGGTCTGATATTGAATTGAATAGCGAGTAATATTTTAATTCTGCAGAGAAGTGTGAAAACCTTGTTTATTTAACTTCCCACGCACTGTTAGCACTATGGTTTAAATAGTTTTCCAAATATAATTTAACATGCTATCTTATATGAAATTCTGGGCAGACGAGGTTAGGAGAGAACTCCAAAAGATTGGGATGGGTTGGGTACGGGAAAAAGGGACTGAAAATCGCAAGAATCTATGGAGAAAAATAAGAAGGAGGTACTTAGATATAAACCGACAAAATATTTTGGCCGAATGTGCGGGAAAACGATCACTGTTTTTACAAAGAGGCCTAAAACAAGTTTGGGGAAAATAATCTTATATACTCAATCTAGGATTTAAAGAGAGATCAGGGCTTGCTTGGTTCTGGTTAGGGGCATGGAAATTTAAAAAAATTAGCGACGATCACGATATGAGAATATGTTCAATATGGGGGATATTAGGAAAATGTAACGATTTGGAATATTGGAGGCGTCAGTTATTACCGGAAAGATTTTTAAATTCAAATCGTGAAAGATTGGCATGCTACGAGTTATTGGTAAGCCCAGAAAATTGGATAAACGTGGGCAGATTTCTGGACAAAACGCGAAAAATAAGAACAACACTCATTCATGAATAAATAAATATAAGTTAAATTGCAATACCATTAATTCTTAATAATTCTACATACTTACTTACTTACTTACTTACTTACTCACTGGCACTATCGAGCCCGTAGGTTCATGGCCGCGCGGACATAAGCTCTCCATACATCCCTATCCTGAGCTAATGCTTTCCAATCATTCCCTGTATAATCTACTTCTCTCAAATCATAGTTAATGTTGTTCTCCCACCTCATTCTTGGTCTACCAATTGGGCGTTTTCCCTCTGGCTTTCCTACAAGAAGCTTCCATGCACGTCTTTCATTCCCCATACGTGCAACATGTCCTGCCCATCGCAGCCTACGAGACTTGACTGTTCTTATTATATCTGGCTTCTTATAAAGACCATGTAGTTCATTGTTATGTAGTCTTCTCCATTTACCTGTCTGTTCATCTCTCTTTGGTCCAAAAATCTTCCTAAGAACTTTATACTCAAATACTCGTAATCTCCTTTCCTCCCTTAAAGTAAGAGTCCATGTTTCGCACCCATATAATATAACTGGTAGAATAATAGTTTTATATATTTTCAGCTTAACGTTTCTTGAAATGAGTTGGGACATCAAAAGTCTCTGCAATGCATAATAGCATGCATTTCCAGAATTGAGCCTATGTTTAATTTCTTTGTGCATCTCATTCCTATTTGTGATTATTGTTCCTAGGTATTTGAATTCAGCCACTTCCTCAAAATTTCCCTCATTTGTCATTAGCTGTCCATTTCCATTATATACTGAATTTCTACGTGTGACCATATATTTAGTTTTACTGATATTTACTTCCAGTCCCAATTTCTTAGTGTTACTCAATAGTGTGTGCGTGTTGGCCTTTAGTATCTCCTCGCTATCGGCTATTCTACATAACTAAGTTAATGTATAATGTAATTGTATTATTATCTAATTGTAATATTATTGTGTTTTCTTTTTTGTTTTAAGTATATTATTACCAAACAACAACTTATTGTAACGGACTGTCAACAGCACGTACGGCTTACTGCCCGTGCGACCCATATTTGTAAATAAAATTGTATGTATCTTACTTTTAGTCTAATAAAGTCCTTATGTATATGTATGTGTAGGTTGTTTTCTCAACCAGGCAGACAACGTATTGTAGCTAACCCAAATTCCTCACAATTCTGGGTGGACTTCGATCCCATACTGCCTGAAATGCCGTGAGAAAATGTATTGCCCTCCGAGGGCCTCGAAGGGAAATGGCAAAAAGCATGATATTTGTACATTTACAAGTGGCATGATGTGTATAGGATGTATAGATATTTTTATACGAGCATACACGCCATGTTTACACTCACCACATTGCTTTAATCTCTGGCTGAACACTTACACCTGAACAGATAGTATTCCTTTGTGGTTACACATGTGTAATCGACGCAGGAAGCAACACACTTCATTACACTTAGTAGATTAACTAGTGACGGAAATTAGAGGTAATATATTATGTCATGGAAGTGACAAGTAAAGCTTCTAGTGTAAAGCATTCAGTATTATATCTCTGGTCACAGGGAATAACTCTTCAGGCAAGCATTTCTTTAAATGTAAGTTTGCACTAAATACTAAGAAATAATTATATTTATTACTATGTTTCATTTCATTAAATGAGGATTTAATAAAAAGTCCGGAAATTGGAACATCGCAATACCATGTATTGAAATGTTCACAACATCGGGCTCAACTATCCCCAAGATGTGAATTAACTTTGGCAAACTTGATTTTAATTTTACAAACATAATTTAATAAATCCATTTGAATAATTAATAATGTAATAAAGCGTACTTTGGTCCAAAAACATATTCGCACCCGTATACAGAGGATTCGGAAATTTCTATTAAAAGCTTTTAGGGCTTGTAAGAGAGGGGACTGGGTAAATTAACGTTTTAAATAGGAACCTTTGTTTGGAAACATGCTGTTTTCTTGCTGCGGGTGGTACCACAAGTTCTCATTGGCCGTTTAAATCTCCCGCGTCTGCTGGGGATAAACAATAAATCAATAGTAATTTAATTATTTACGACACAGTTGTTTACATTTATACTGCCAAACATTCAGTGATTTCGTGTTTTATGGTGTTAAGGGAAGAATAACGAAACGTTGCTTTGTCACCGTAAGAATAATTGTTTACACAATTCAACCAAATTTCTTTATTGCACTTCACAATGTGGCTCGTACTTATATAGGCCTACTATAAGAGCGGTTCGAAGTGGCAATCACCAAGCTCGTTCCACACATAGTACCTGCGAATCATGTTTTGATAAACTCGTTCCGTCTTATTCTAACGGTTTCTTTATTTTTCCTTGACATTGGACATTGTCACGGAACCATTGAATATTATTCTGTGTGGATTTAATTAATTGAGTCTTAATAAAACCTCACCCAGAAAAACTGCCCCGACCGGGGATCGAACCCGGGCCCGCTGCGTGACAAGGCAGCACGCTACCTCGAGACCACAGCGGTGGACTTATATGAATATAATTAATATTTATTTCATTATAAAGATATATAAAAAACATAATTTCACGTTAAAAAAGTATGATACAAATTGCATACTTTTATCAATTGGCCATACGTAGACTACTGATTGAAACTTCAATTTTTTGCATTCCTACAAATAATGCTTCACCTTCACAAAGTCATAAATGTAAGTTTATGTAATGATTAATTTTTGTTGGCATTTAATTTGGATATATTAGACTACATTTATTCGTATTTTGTTCCGCGCCATAGCTGAGCGGTTTAAGGCATTCTTGCAGACTTACGGGACTTGCGCCGGATCGAGTCGGGGAAGAAATTTTCTCATGGAATTTCGGTTAGCATGTACCCATCCAGCATCGTGAGGAATTCGGGTAGCTATAATGAGTAGCTGCTCCAGGTAGAGAAAACCAGCTATAACGAGTAGTGAACCCGACAACATGTTGACCACATCTAATCCCTGTATTGACTATATGATCGTCCACCCCTGTGATTAACACACGTGAATGTGAGGTCAGCAGCCGACTGGTAGATCGAAGGGCTTCTAGACCTATCGCGCCATGCAGTTATTCGTATTTTATCTTGAGATAGTATTTATCATTCCTTTCGAACAAGTTCATGTTAGCGTGTTTTAGGGCTGTCTCAGTTGTCAAATATTTTACAGTTTTTTTTATTATTTGTTCATTAAAAATAATGGAATTCGACAAGATATGAAATAAAATAATGTATATAGCGAGGATTACAATTATTTCGTGAATTCATTTCAAAATTCGGACATCTACTACACTTCGGCTCCAAACATCTCAATTCATCCGTTAAACTTCATGTTTGTTCCAAATAAAGTAAAAAAAAAATTGACATTGTATATTTGAGATTATAGGGAATTAGTTAAGTATAGGCCTAAAATCATAGTTTTTCAAAGATTACTTTTTTACCAAGAATATTCATTACTTTTTACTAGATGCCAAGAAATAAACATACAAGATTTGTAACTCGTAAAGTATTAAAGTTTTGGGTTACCAAGTACTTCATAGTGTGAAGAATTCTTGGAAGATGATGATCAGAGTACTTTTTTCAGGTTATATGTTTTAAATATCAGATTTTTTTCCAGTAGGTGGACGAAGAATGAGGTGGGAGAATTACATTAACTATAGCCTAATTATGGTGAATTATACAGGGATGATTGGAAAACTTTATATCAGAGCAGGGATTTAAGGTGACCTTACGTCCGCGCGACCGTTATATTCTGTGATCATCAATGCTATTCAATGGAACACAACATAAAGATAAAATATGCAATAAACTATACATGTACGTCTTCATAAAGAAAAGTGATAAAGAGAGAAAGGAGAATAAGATGAATGGCATCGCTTATGTTCCTGGATGTCTTTATCTATTCCACTTCATCTACTTTGCCATATACATAAATTAACTACATAGCATAAAACCAACCACGCATGCATTAATTTCATAACACAGCGCTCATGTGTATTATCACTGAATGTTGTCTCTAAGTGATGCTCATTTATATACTATGTAAGGAACATTTATTATACATTGACTTAAATTTATATTCTTCTTTAAGTTAATTGTTTATAATTACTACTGTGTATATCTATATCGTCAAATATTTATTTGCATTTGTGGTGGTTGAGTGGAAGAGAAGGCCTTATGGCCTTAACTCTGCCAGAATAAATAAAACTATTATTATTATTATTATTATTATTATTATTATAGAAACTTCGGGTAATTTGGACCCCTGTTTTGAATTTGTTGTTTTTCTTCTTTTAATTAAGGGATTTGAATTTTGTTTAATTACAATGATTATCATTAGTGTTGTAACTATGTAATAGCATTGTCATTTTATTCAAATATGGAAACATCATAATTTATAAACGTTTTACATTACAAGAAAGGTCCATTTTAACTTCCATATTCGGATAAAGTGAACCCCAGGGTCCGCCTTAGCTTTCAGTCTATTTTTAAATTTATTTACTCTATTAATTTATACAGACAGGCACAGAATAATCTGAAAGTATTTATGACTGATCATAATTTAAAAGCGTAATTTTTTTATATTTATTTAATGTTTTGAAAAACTATTGTTGATTATAACATTCACACGCCATTCAGCTGCAGAAAGCGAGGTCTTTGGGTTTAGTAAAATTATAAGGTTATTAAATAAAATTAATTAAGCGAATGGTTTTTACAGATAGCATCCTCATTGATAAAATATACGTATTCGTGTAAAGTGGATCCAGGTCCTCGTAGGAGGTCCACATTAACTGAATTCCTTTGTGATGTTTAATTATTTTATAGGCCTACAGCCACCATGTCACATAATATCAAACCAAACCCGTCAGTATATTAAAACAACATCTACGTAAAACAACATCTACGTAATATAATATACCACCACCACCACTACTTTAGGGGTTAGGCATTTCTAACAGTTTCGGCCCCAAAAATACTAATATCCTTTGATCCATCTATCTTGTCAATGATCGTCCTTTTCTTTCATTTCGCTTTGTATAACAGTGCCTGTTTTGCTATTTTACCTATTGTTCCCCCTTTACATGGGCTGTCCTTTTTGTTCTATATGCAATTTTTTATTTAACTTTATATATATTTAGTCCACCGCTGTGGTCTCGGGGTAGCGTGCTGCCTTGTCACGCAGCGGGCCCGGGTTCGATCCCCGGTCGGGGCAGTTTTTCTGGGTGAGGTTTTTATCGGGGTTTTTCCTCACCTGTAAGACAAATGTCAGGAAAACTTTAAGGCCCAAACGGTCCCCGAAATCATATGGCCATCATCATCATGATCATCCTTATCATCATTATCATCCTTCACCGGTGTGGAAAGCAACGGGAAGCTACCACACCTACACAATTCCCTAGTAAAGCTGCAAGCATAGCATGAAAATGCTATGATTGCAGTGAAGGACCTGCCTTCCGGCAGAATTACTGTGGTTGGATATATATATATATTTAATGCCTTATTTAATTATTTTTATTACTTATTACTTTATTCCTTGGTACTGCTCTCAGATATTTCATTTCAGCAGCATGGTTTTCATAGGCAGTCTTTAGTGAACGTTGAAGCATCACTTTCATCTACAACACTTCAGACACTGTCATTACTTTGTAAAATTTTAGCGTGTCTCGGTGAGTTTTATTTTTAAAGTTCTTAAAATTATATCACACATTTTTAATGTTATTTTACTTTCTAATTCAAAATTACAACTAAAAATATATATGATACTGTTATTATATTTCTACTCACACTATATGAATGTTAAATATATTTCTTACTTTAAGGAAGGAGAAAAGATTGAGTATTTGAATAAAGTACTTCTGCAAAATGTTTGGGCCAGAGAGACGAACAGACAAGATGATGGAAGAAAATACATAAGAGTGAGCTACATAATCTTTATAAGAAAATCATACACGCTGTTAAGTCTCTTAAACTGTGATAGGCAGGGCATGTGTCACGAATTGAACATGAAATAGTACCGGCATGGGAGGAAAACCAGAGGGAAAGCGGCCAGTAGGTAGGAAAATAATATGATTGGAGAATAACATTAACCATGGTTTGAGGGATATGAAATAAGACTGTCAGATGTTAGAATCGTTTAAAATAAATAATATTTATATTTGCTTTAACTTTACGCATAAAGTAAATATATTAATAATCTGGAGAGTCTGAATATCGTCGGGGCATCCCGCAAGTCCTAGGAAGTGTTGAGGAAAAAAAGTTAGATTTACTCCTGTAAATATAATAACAAATTGGATTTTTAATCATTTAGGATTTATGGAAAGCCCTGTAAATAGTGGGTATCATTGGATATTGGTGTTATCCGTTTAAAGTATTATTTTATTATTATTATTATTATTATTTTTAGCATATAATAATAATAATAATAATAATTATTATTAAATTATTCGGGGAATTATTGGAAAACGGTTCAGGATAGGGATGTGTGGAAAGCTTATGTCTGCGTAGCCTTGAAACTCCGTATTCGATAATGCCAGTGAGTTAGTGTGATTCCCTGAACTCTCTCTCTCTCTCTCTCTCTCTCTGTGATTCCCTGAACTCTCTCTCTCTCTCTCTCTCTCCCTCTCCCTCTCTCTCTCTCTCTCTCTCCCTCTCTCTCACTCTCACACACACACACACATACATACACCATCCTCCGAATCACCCACTTTTTTCTTTTTTTCAGTATTTTCGGTAAATAATATCTTACGTTCAGTATTGGTAACTTTGAATCTTGGTAACCGTTAAGATGGGAAGCATGGTCTCTTACTTAAGAAATAAGAAACGATTGCGAGTATTTGAGAATGAAGTGCTTTGAAAAATGTTTGGATAAAAGAGGGAGGCGATCAGATAGATGTTTGGAGAAAATTATATAATAGCGAACTACATGATCTTTGTGTGAAACCAGATGTAATAAGAACAGTTATGTCTCCTAGACTGCTACGAGCAGGACGTGACACGAATGAGTATGGAAGAGGGACATGGAAAGTTCTCGTAGGAAAACCAGAGGGAAGACGCCGAGTTGAGAGAATTACGTTAATCGTGATTTTGAGGGAGGTGAATTGCAAAGAGAATGATTAGAGAATAACCGATCAGCTAAGGAATGTATGGAGACCTCATGTCTGCGAGGTCATGAACCCTTGGGTTCGATAGTCCCAGTTTATTATTATTATTATTATTATTATTATTATTATTATTATTATTATTATTTCATTACCATCATTTACATTATTTACATATGTTGGTCTATACCGACATCAGTAAGTTTCAAAGCAATCTACGTCTTCTTACAGCTTTTACTACTTTTGGTTTATTCAATAATAAAATGCAATACCATCAATTCTTAATAATTCTACATAACTTAATTAACGTATAATGTTATTGTATTATTATGTAATTGTAATATTATTGTGTTTCCTTTATATAATAATATAACATTATTGTTTTCTTTTGTTTTTCTTTATATTATTACCAAATATTACTTTATTGTAACGGACTGTCAACAGCACGTACGGCTTACTGCCCGTGCGACCCATATTTGTAAATAACATTGTCTAATAAAGTCTATTACTACTTACTACCTAATTAATAACTTATTGGCTTAAGGTCTATTATTTTCCATCCTGTTATTATTATTATTATTATTATTATTATTATTATTATTATTATTATTATTATTATTATTATTATGAAAGACGTGCATGGAAGTTTCTTGTAGGAAAACCAGAGGGAAAACGCCCAGTTGGTAGACCAAGAATGAGGTGGGAAAATAACATTAAACATGATTTGAGGGAAGCAGATTATACAGGGAATGATTGGAAAACATTAGCTCAGGATAAGAATGTATGGAGAGCTCATGTCCGCGCGGCCATGAACCTACGGTTTCGATAGTGCCAGGGAGTTAATTATTATTATTATTATTATTATTATTATCATTATTATTATTATTATTATTAGCCAATTTTGAAAAAAAAAGTATAATTTAGATAATGATGACAAAACTCCTGAAATCGTATAGTAATTATTTATTTCCAGCAGAAGTGGAGGAAATTTTAATATTGTGGGGCGGGTCTATACGCTATAAGCTGATCTGATGATTTTTAAATGCGAGGATGATAAATGAAATTGTGACTCGCCGCTGCAGGCTAATCGAGACACACATCGATCGAATAACCACAGCACAATGGATTCGCTGACAATGCAGCAAAGCAGAGAACTTGTGCGTGTGATAGAATACAAAACTGGGATGCAGATTGAAATATTCCTGATTCTTGAAATGCTTGTGGATATCGTTTGAAATAATATTTCTGTGTTGAAAGTAAGAAAAAAAATTAACTTGCCGAGCCCGTTACACATTTTGGCTTTTTAGGCCAAGGGTCTGATCTTACCACATTTAAATGACGGCGTATTGACGTTTAGGTTCCAATTATTAACAACAGGATGTCTGAAGGCCATGATCTGATCGGTTATTTGTATAAGTTAATCGTCTCTGCATACAAAAAGTCCGTCACGCAGGAACTGTGTAAACTAGGCTCCATCCTGAGCAAGTTGAATTCATGATCCGATTTTGCAGGTTTACAGAATGCAATATAATATATTTATTTTGTTAATACCACAAGAAATAAGGGGCTGCCGGACATTGGCATCTTTTAAAAGAAATCTAAATTTACATTTGCTCTAACCTAGACTTCATTATTACCCAGTGTAAGGTATATATATTAATTGGTGTTTCTCGTATAATTTATCATATTTATATTATTATTATTATTATTATTATTATTATTATTATTATTATTATTATTATTATTATTATTGTCCACCGCTGTGGTCTCGAGGTAGCGTGCTGCCTTGTCACGCAGCGGGCCCGGGTTCGATCCCGGGTCGGGACAGTTTTTCTGGGTGAGGTTTTTATCGGGGTTTTCCCTCAACTGTAAGACAAATGTCAGGAAAACTTTAAGGCCCAAACGGTCACCGAAATCATATGGCCATCATCTTCATCATCATCATCATCATCCTTATCATTATCATCATCACCATCATCCTTCACCGGTGTGGAAAGCAACGGGAAGCTACCACACCTACACAATTCCCTAGTGAAGCTGCAAGCATAGCATGAAAATGATATGATTGCAGTGAAGGACCTGCCTTCGGGCAGAATTACTATGGACTATTATTATAGTAAGTATTATTATTGTTATTATCCTATAAAATGTTGTTTGTACATGAAATTTACATTGCTACATTTAATGTATCTTTAACGGTTTATAATTAGTATAGTGTATATATATATATATATATATATATGTCAAATATTTATTTGTATTTGTGCTGGTTGAGTGGAAGAGAAGGCCTTATGGCCTTAACTCTGCCAGAATAAATACATTATTATTATTATTATTATTATTATTATCAACGTCTGATACCAGCTTATTTGAAAGTATCGCGCTGCAGGGAAAAATCGTAAGTGTTTACGGCATATTGTCATATAATTTAACATAAATTAAATAATATAGGGCTTATGATGATTCATTTTTTCAATTATTTTAATAAAAATATATAATTAATTAAAGCAGTGTACATTATGGGATATCATACATTACCAATTTTATTGTAATTTAATTTACATGTATTGTATTATCTTACGGATTAATTATCTTATACATTGCGACATGGCGGTTGCTAGAGCGATTTTTTATTTCGGGTATCAGGTAAACCCCCACTCCTAATGGTCGGATTTAACTGATTTTTGTAAAATACCCTCCTCATTTCAGTTTAATAGAACATACTAAGTTTTCTTGCCAAACATCGAAAATGCGCTCTCTATAAGCAATTTTTAAATTTTCTTTATAGGTGAACTCTTGCACCTAATGATCCGATTTTGCTAACGAACTGGACATTTTTTTGTTTTTTTAATGTTTGCTATATGCCAAGTTTGGTGTCAATTTAACAAAATTTATGGCTGCTATAGCTTAACTGTCATCCATACACACGCACATATTGGTCATGGTCATGGTAATTTTCAGTGTCCACTAGATAGGATCGATGAAGATCTGCAATTTCTTTTTCAAAGATTTTTTCATGAGAACAACGTCAGTAGCTTCATTCCTTCTGAATTCATTAAAAGTAGGACTTTACAATTACATAAAGAAAACACATTAATATTACAATTAAATAATAACACAATAGCATTGTACACTAATTAATTTATATATAATTGTTAATAATTAATGGTATTGCATTTTGATAACATATATTTATTCATGAATGAGTGTTGTCCTTATTTTTCGCGTTTTGTCCAGAAATTTACCGAGGTTTATCCAATTTTCTGGATTTACCAATAACTCGTAGCATGCCAATCTTTCCCGATTTGAATTTAGAAATCTTTCCGGTAATAACTGACGTCTCCAATATTCTAAATCATTACATTTTCGTAATATATGTATCTCATCTTCAAGGTTCCCGCACATTGGACATATTCGCATATCGTGATCGGCCGCTAATTTTTAGAAATTTCCATGCCCCTAGCCTAATGAACTATAACAACGAAGAAATCGCCCTGGCATTAAATATTAACTAAATAGTCTATAACAAAGATATGTGTTAACAGAATTGGTCATTACAGAAAGAGAATATTTCTTATTCTTCATTATAGTAGTTTAATTTCGCACCTTGTAAGCACTTTTATGTTACCCACACCACCTGAGTCTTACAGTTGCACGACTTGTCGGGAAAGGGGTTTAAACTTCCGATGACACGCGTACTTTTTTACCACTGAGGAAGTGGAGGGGCCACCCCGAATTAGTGATCAGCTCATTCCAGTGCCATATTAAAGACAACACCACATTTAAGACGAAACACATACATTCATGCTAAACATGACGAATGTGGTAATGATTATGATAGTCAGATGATATTCGGGGACCGTTTGGGCCTGATAAATTCCTAACATTTATCAAGCAGATAAGGAAAAACCTCGAGAAAAACATTATTCGGGGAATTTGTTTCTATGGAGAATCCACCCGAGGCAGCGATGCTGTCCGAGACCACAGGTGTGGGCAAAGAGGATAATTGATGAAGTTTTAATTTTGAGATAATGAATAAATACTGTTTCTTGCTCGTAATAAAAGATATGTTTGTGATAGTATGTGTTGCATTGGAGATGAGCAGACTTGTCCCATTCCTCTCTGGAAATGTGTGGGAAGGTAATTGGACTTTTCTTTCTGTCTTATCTCCTATCTGTAATGACTGATTCAAGTAATAGAAATAATTTTATATAATTTAGTTTCATCGACAATTATTGCGTTATAAAACTACGAGAAAATATCAATATATATTCGAATGGTTATGATTCAGATTTTTTAACATAGCTGAGTTGTTGATACCATTTCAAGAAGGCAAGCGCGGTAAAGTGTTACAATCAGGTCAGAAAGAAAACAAACATTTCTCATTCAAAGAGAGATGTCCGTTTGTAAAAAAAACAAACACTTACCAGATAGAGATTAAATTGTAAGTGCACAGATTATTTCAACGTATGTCCAGCTGATTCGTTTTTTATTCGGTGCCATTCATATATGTTCGT